>PVKS010007828.1:54273-71241 GCA_004027875.1 Aplodontia rufa | reverse complement strand
GAAATGAAAAAAAAAAAAAAAAAAAAGAAAGTTCACAGAGCCCCTCCTTGTTTCATTTAATAATATCTTGGATAGTCTGAACAAATATTCTTGGTAGTTTTATGATTATCCTTAATTCTAATAAAAATCTTACATCAGTCGTCCCCCATTCTGCTGTAGCTACTTTAGTTTTGTGTATTTTATGTGTCTTGTTATCTGTCAGTCTCCCCTCATCTTTCATAGTTAGGCACCTTCAGTTATGTTAATGTTCTTCTGGACTATTTTCATCTTCAGTTTGTTCCTCCCTCATTCCTCCTCTTTTCTGTTTGTTTTTACTTTATCTTCTGTTTCCCCACCATTCCCATAATGTTTCTTAACTACCAAACCGTTATGCACTCTTAGAGGCCTGCCTTGCTTGCTCCTGTGCCTAGGTTCTGCTATTGCACAGTAGGTGTGCTGTGGTATCAGTGTGCCCCCTCCCTCACTGTCTTACTGTTATTTTAATCTGGTTTCTATTTCCCTTTTCTGGTTGTTTCATTTTTATAATAATTTAGTCAGTGTTCAGTCTTCTCTTGTGTGCTAATAAGCACAAAAGATGCATTAGACCTGATATAAGTCCATGCCTTCTGAGAGTTTGTTTCTAGATGGGAATGCTGACATGTAAAACAATTGTTGTTTAGTGTTAGTATAAAGACAGGTGATGCAGAATAGGGAGGGGCTTATGTTACCTCTGCAGAGTACTGGAGTTGATAGAATTGAACTGTAGAAAGTAAGGATTTTCCTAGAACTTCTGTGACAGGAACCACCCTTGATGCTACTAAAATGCTTTCAAAATATTTTTCTCTGTAGCCTTCTGGCTGTTCATTATTATATCTGGTTTTTCTGTTGATAAAATCATATCATATAATTTCCTTGTAATTCCATGAGAAAACTGTTGGAGAAGGATCTTAAATGGGTGTCCTTTCATAATTCCTTCTCTCTGACGTAGTCTCTGTGGCTAGAGAAAGAGGACACTGGTTATTTGATCCAGCCTTGTTCTAGGAGTTGTGAGTGGAAGGAGCCTCCCTGTCACTCCAGGTGGCAAGGGAAGAGTATGAAAGAGATGATGGCTGGGAGATAAGATGCTAGGAAATTGTATCATGTAAAGATAGGAAGTTACTCTCTATAAGCAAATGTTGCTTTGAATTTAGGACACAGTCAACTTTCAGTTCTATTGTACTGTTCCACTTTACTTGATTAATTGAAATAAATGTTTTACAGGTTTCAAGTGACAATCTGTAAATCACAAATGGAATCCAGGTTACTGAATATTTTTGTTTTATTTTTTTAATTGAAGTATAGTACACAGATAGAAATAAAATGCTAAGCTGTCACAAATGGAGCACAAGGTCAAGAAACGGAACATTAATACTTATCCAGAAACAATTGAGAAGTTTATGGACCATGATGGTAAGATTGAGTTCTGAATTTTGAAATTAATAGCAAATATGGACAGAGACTAAAGATGAGGCTTTTGGAAGAGTTTAAGAAGAGATGAGGGTCTATATCAAGATAATATCTTTAGTATCTGATCCTTAGGTAATTTTCTGTGGAGAATTAGCTTCAAAGCCTGAAAATATTTTAATTAAGAACTTGATTTACTAGGAACAAGTGCTTAATAAATTTAGAAAGTGTCTTTAGCACTCATGAAGTTTCAAATTAATGCTAAAAAATGAACATTGGGAGGAAACAGAAGAATTCTCTTGTAGACAAAAGGAGATATTCTAAAAGGAAGATTCACTTCTGAAATATAATCAACAATCCATATAAATCCTTAATATTCTTACCTTTTCAGTTTTCTTCCTGCAAAAATTATGAGCACTGAGAACAACATGCCAGTCATCTGTTCGAGTTAATTTCACAGGAAGATGGGGATGGAAGCTCAGCAGAAGGTGTGACCTTTGCTCTTGGAGCACTGTGGGTTAAGTCATCACTCCGCAGGCACCTGTCTTCTTGTTTTAAGCTCACTGAGAACAGGGGAGTGATTGGTCTCTAGCCACTTATCCTGCTCTCTGTATGTACTTCTGAGGCAGAATGGTATGGTGGCAAGACTTGCAGGCTAGGAAACAGGGTGCTCATTCTAATACCTGTCCTACCCTAGCTGCATGATTGTAATCTAGTTCTTTTTTTTTTTTTTTTTTTAAGAGAGAGGGACAGTGAGAGAGAAAGAGAAAAAAAAGAAACAATTTTTTATTTAGTTTTTCATGTGGCTTTCATTGCTTCAAGACTCCATTGTGTAGGTGGTGCTGGGGGGTTTGAACACGTGTACTTGGACATGCCGGGCAAGCACTGTAACCACCAAGCCACTACTCCAGCCCTAGGTTTTTTTTTTTGTTTTGTTTTGTTTTTTGTTGTTGTTGTTCTTTTTTAAGTTCTCAAAAAATAACTGTAAGGGAGCTGAGTGAAATATCTTATTTTCCTCTAACTATAAGCATCTTGATGAATTACTTCTAAGGTTCCCCCCCCAAAAAAAAGTGTTACTAAATCGAAAGACTTAGTAAAATTGAGTTTTGATTTTTGCCTTTTTTCATTTTTATTGGTTCTTTTTATATATTCATGACAAAAGAATATACAATAACAATTATGAAAGCATGGAGTGTAACTTGTTCTAATTCAATCTATACAAAACTTTGAGTTTTAATTTTTGCATTTTTAAAATGACAAAATTCATTTCAGCACTTTGATAATCAGATGAGATGGAGGGTTTTAAAAATAACAATTCCGAAATGTCTTCCATATTATGGAAGTTATGGCTTAGTGCTATACCATCTTTCCCTTACTTATCCATATTTTCCCATTAGCTAAAGAAGTATTCCATTTTCTAAGAAAGCTCAGTTGTAGATTTATTTCTGCAGATCCTAACACATTTAGTCAGAGGCTTATTGAGATTTTTTTTTAAGTTTGGTTTTAGTTTTTAAACAGTTCAGCTGGGTATTGACCCATTTCGAGGTAGGATTGAATTTATTTGCCACCTTGCTTCTAAATTGAATGCCTGTAATGGTCAGTGACAGTGTGGTTTGAAATTAAGACTAAATATTCAAAGAACTGTACCTAAACTTAAGAGTAAATCTCCAGAGGGTAATGAGAAGTATGATGCATGCTGTTACCTTATAAATTTAGGTTTACATTTTATCATGACCAGGCTTATAGATGTGATTTGCAAACCAATAAGTATCTATATATCTAAGTACAATTTGTTAGTATTAACTGTTTTAAACATATAACATCTCAACAGGAAGTTTGAATGAAATGTTGGTTTTATATCTTTCCTTAAATACTTGCTAGTCTTCAACAATTTTTTTTGGTGGGAGGTGCTTCTTTGGGAAAGTATGCTATGGGAGTATGTTATGCATATTTTCTTTGATTGCTACTGAAGTAATTGTCCAAACGAGCTAGGGATAGATAATAGTATTTATTGAGCTTCATCAGGATGTCAGGTATTAACGCCTTTAGTTTTGCAGCTTTGCCAACTTTATTGCTATTTCAGAAAGTTTGGACTCAGAAGGTCAAATTTACTATTGGTCTCATACAGGATATTGTGGAGCTAGAATTTAATTCAAAGTCAGAGATCTGTTTTAGAATTTCTCTTTTCTCTTTGGTAGATGTAGAAAGAAAGTTTCTATATAGGGTGTCTATATACTGCAATTAAAAATTATCCCTTTTTCCTTTTGTTTTCTGTATTAGAGTTTGTAACTTGTATAGTATGAAATTTGCATACAATGATTTTTAATATCTAATGATAGGGGCTGCAGCAGTGGCTGGGCAGCTACAGTGCTTGCCTTGCATGCGCAAATATATGGGTTCAAACCCCAGCACCCATGTATACAACTACGTGTCAGAGCAACGAAAGCCATGTGAAAAAACTCAACAAAAATTGATTCTCTCTGTCTCTCTCTCTCACTGTCCTTCTCTCTTTAAAAAAAATAATAATGATAAGCAATTTATACTTTTGGAAGATGTTTTATAAACTGACAGTCTGCTTTCAATAATAGGTGTTTATATGTGGTTATGCTACTACTTATACACTTATAACTTAAAAAGATATATATATACACATATATATGTATATATATATATATATCATGTAACATGTTAGGTAAATTATGCCCCCTGAATATATAGATGTATAGATTTAATCTAAATATGATTAACGTGAGTGATGTATAATACAACACCTGTGACTTACTTGTATGGCTGCATTTTAGTTGGCTTTTTCATTGCTGTGACCAAAAAACTTGACAAGAAAAATCAGAGGAGCAGAAGTTTATTTGGGGGGGCTTAAGGTTTCAGAGGTCTCAGTGCATAGATGACGACTCCATTCCTTGGGGCTTGAGGTGAGGCTGAACATCATGATGGAAGGTTGTGGCAGAGAAATCCAGCTCAGAATGTGACACCAGGAAGCAGAGAGAGAGCTTCCACTTGCCAGGGATAAAATATAACCTCAAAGGCAGGCTACCAAGGACCTCCCTCCTTTTGCCATACCCTACCTACCTTCAGCTATCACTCAGTTAATCCCTATCAGGGGATTATTTTACTGGTTGGTTAAGGCTCCCATAACCCAACAGTTTCACCTCTAAACTTTCTTGCATGGTTTCTCAGATGAGCTTTCTTTATTAAGAAATTTATTTGTTGAACAATCTAACATGCTTCTAATGAAGCAATAATATATATATATATATTCTGAAAATGAAATTTATACTTCATAACTAAAAAATTACACAATGTGTATATATATGCATGCTCTATATACAAAAAAAACCACATGAATTCAAAATAACATTTTTCAAATAGATCAAATAGGTGTTTCAAGTGACTGGATCAGCATGCTAAATTTTGCTCAAAAGTACAGATTTTTAAAGCCTTAAAAATTGAGAGGGCAATTATGTTTATGCTAATTCAAAAGCTGCTTCAGGAGAGTTGGCTACAAATGTATATTCCTTCCAGCAAATAGCACATTGTTATTAGTTGCTAACTGCATAATCATAAAATTAGTAGTGTTAAGTCATTTATTTTAAAAAGCTTCCAATGAACTTGAATATACAATCAAACATAGCAATAAAATCACCACCAACACGATTTCAAGCTACCCCAGGCATATGCATAACTGTACAGTGTGCCAGCAATGCCAGCAGCACCCGTGGCTTGCTTGTCTTTTCTCCTAGTGGCTTTCTGCATTTGGCACAAGCGAGAGCCTACCGCAGTTGCATTCACAGATGTGATCTTTCCTTGCATATTTCATAACACACATGTATTCGGTAGTGAGCACTATTTTTAAATGGGTAGGATAAGAAAGGTACTGATTTTCGGATCTCATTTCAAGACTCATGGAGAATATTACCCAGTTATCGTTTTTGTTTGTTTTTTTTTATAGTGTTTGTTTGTTTTTAAAGAGAGAGAAAGGCAGTGAGAGAGCGAGAGAAAGAGAATCAATTTTTTATTTAGTTTTCCATGTGGGTTTCATTGCTCCAACACTTCGTTATGTACGTGGTGCTGGGGTTCAAACCCGAGTCCTCAGGCATGCCAGACAAGTGCCGTAACCACTGAGCCACTGCTCCAGCCCCTACCCAGTTGTCTTCAAAGCTTTCTTATTTCTCTTAAAAAAAAAAATCTAAAAGCTTCACCTGAGAAAGTCCCACATGACATAGTGCCTTCTTATTTTTCTCTTGTTGTTCTTCCTGTGCTCACTGGCTTTATTTTGGTTCCTTCAATGTGCTAAGCTTTTCTTGTACTGTTCCTTCCCAGTAGAGTCCACTTAGAAGTATCTGTATATACTAATAAGGCCTCATTTCACAAGTAATAGGAATCTTTGCTTTACATAAGTTTTTAGTGGAATGTCATATTTTATTGATTCAATGAAACACATTATTTTCTCTAAACTATTAGGTGGTATTTTACATGAATTATCTTCCTTTGAGTTTGTCTATTTGCTTAGAGGCAGAGTTGAAAGGAAATTCTTTGCCTAGGTAATAATTAATCCCCACAACAGTAAGAGAATTTAGTAGTGCTTTATTTAAATGAGAACTCCAAATATACAAAATATTTTTAGAAGTTTTCTGTGTTTGTTAACATGACTGTAAGAAATGTAACCATGATGAATGCAGGGATGTCTTTCTAAGAACACATGAATCCGCACTGGAGGTTTTCTTTATGAGACCAGGACTTGCCAATCATGGTTAAGTTCTCTGTAAAATGATGCTCACATTTATCAAAGCTTCTGTGTGTGCCATCTCTTTCTATTCCAGTCTAGAGCTCTTGTATTTTAGAGAACATATATCCTAGAGAAATTTCAAATGCATTTTCTAGTATTCATACACTAACAGCAATTTTATTAAAGGGTTCCATTATAAGGTAACCAGACACAATTGTAATGGTCGTGAGTGGACATTTTGACCTAGTTCAGACAGTATTATAGACCAAGTCTTGCACTTGCTAATAGTGTCAGCCTCACACAAATTTCCTCATCATTAAAATAGAAATATTAATAGAACTCTCAAGATAAGGGAGATATAAGAATTTAATGAATTAATAATGTTTAAGTATATTACTCAATGCTCAAATTTGGGTGCTTTTTTTTATTTAAACCAGGGACTGAATCCAGGGGAGCTTAATCACTGAGCCACATCTATAGTCCTTTTTATATTTTATTTTGAGAAGGGTCTTTCTGAGTTTATTAAGGTTTTGCTAAGTTGCTGAGGCTGGCTTTGAACTTGCTTTCAGTCCTCTTGCCTCAGCCTCACGAGTCACTGGGATTACAGGCATGCACCACTATGTCTGGCAAGGGTGTTCTTGGTTTTATAAATAGCTGCTTTTCTTAGATTACACCCAACCTCATAATTCCTCTTGGGGTAAAAATGGGATATCATTCAGAGAATGGTTTACTTGGCATGCTTCGTGGATTATGGGGATATGATTCTTTGGTCATAGTCTAGGTAAGACAAAAGTAAGACAAAGCGGTAGTGCTAAGAAATTCACAAGGATTTGGAAGCTATGAGGAATGACTCAGAGTAGAAAAAGAGTCTAGCAACATGGCAGAAAGGTGGGACTTGAGTAGAAAAGATAATAAATAGAAGTTTCTTTATGATGAGAATGGTCAAAGGATGCCAGTAGGGATACCTGGTATTTAAGTTATTAGCTGTAATGTCATAGTCATCTTGGCCTTAAATTTGAATAAAGTATGCCATACAAATGTTCTGAGTTTGTGCCCAGTGATGTTTTGCAGCTGTGATGCAGCAAAACAAAAGCACAGCTTTACTGAAGCTGAAATTTAGGGTGTAAGATAAGGAATGTGGCAGATGGGGGAATTCAGTCAGGATTGAGGAGGAAAAGCCAAGTCATCGTCCCTATCCCAAATTGATATTTGGAGGTTTGGGGAGAGATGGAGAGTTTTTGATAAAAGTGTGCCTGCCAGTTATTACTAAAACAGGGTGACCTAATGCAATTGGAAGTCGTAGAGGCATTCAAGTTATGACATTATTATTATTATTTATAGTAGTAGAAGTAGCAGTATGCAGTAGTAGAAGAGGGAATTGAACCCAGGGCCACTTTACCACTGAGCTATATCCCCAGTCCTCTTTTTGTTGTTCTTTTTATTTTTTTAAATTTTTATTTTGAGACAGGGTCTCAGTAAGTTACTGAGGCTGGCCTTGAATTTGTGATCCTCTTGTGTCTGCTTCCTAAGTCACTGGGATTACAGGTGTCTGCCACAATGTCCAGATATGACATCATTAATAACAGAGAAAACAGGTGGTCTTCAGAAAATCCAATCACAAGTCACAGAACAATCACGCTCCGTGAGAACTGGCATCTGTTGGCTTTAGGGCATTAGGGACCTCGTAGGAGATCCAGGAAAAAAAGCCTGGTGCTCTCAGCAATAGGAGCCATTGCCACCCTTGTGCCTTTTTCTCCCCTCCCAGTCCCCCTTTTTACCCCCCATTTCTACGACATCAGTAAATCAGTTCTAGACTTCATTGCTACCATCAAGTTGCACTCGCTCACTTATGTTCTGTATTTATTTATAACTTTTGCTTGTGCTTGATAATAAAAACTCTCAATGCGTGTTTTAGCTTCTTTTTCCTCATTTCCCTGTGCTGTTTCCTACATTCAAATGCCCAAGAGAGAATCTAACTGTAGTAGTTCTCCTTTCCAAGCAGGCCTGTTAATAGCCACCCTTGTGTCTGAATTCTACCTGCTATGAGTGATGGAAGATAGATTGTTGTAGGAAAACATGTCAGGTGTGAGTTCTGATTTTCCTCTTTAGTTACATTAGACTTTCTGAACATGAAGGATATTTACCTGTGTTTGGACTAAACTTTTCTTTAAAATTTTTTTTTTTTATTTTTGAACAACCATACAAGTTTTGAACAAAATAATATAAAATGTGTATAGATTCTGGATATTACAATTACCCCCAGGAGTGGCCCCCCCAATTACCCACCCTTATCCCTCCCTTCCCCTTCCCACAATATCTCTAAAAAAGGATTATGTTGTATAGCATTACATCTTATCTGGATTTAACACATGATAATAGACCAACTTTCTCACTGGCCAGGGTCTAGTCCCAACCTCCACAGATGAGTGGAGACAATCGACCATTGGACTAAATTTTTCTGATGCACAGAACATTTCAGAATAATGAATTGGAATGAATTGATCAGAATTGAGGTGAGTTTGTTGAATATTTGTATTCCCTGTAGAAATTACTAGCCTGGGTTAAAGCTTTCTAACAAAGAATCCTCTTGTAAAGACAAAATGAATGACATAGCCCAGTAGGATCATTCCTGGGATGAATTCTAAAAATAAGCAGGTAAACATCTGAACACTTCCCAGTTCTTCTTTTTCATGCATTGCAAGAGAGATGCCAGAGAATCATTATCTGTTTCCTGTCCTCAAAACAGACCCCACATATTGAATAACTGAGTGACAAGCAATCTGGCCTATCCATATGACCATATTGTTTCAATCCCCTAATTAGCCTAGTCCTCACTGTGCTGATGAGGAAACAGATGCATGAAGCAGCAAATTACCTTCATCTCGCCTCTGAACAAAAAAAGACACAGCGTTTAATTGTCTCATTTGAACTTGGGCCATTCAAAAGCAATAAAGGGGAAATATTCAAGAAGGAAACACTGCTTTTAAAAACATTTTTTCTTTTCATCTAAAAGTCACCACAGAACATGGATTTGAATTATAGGAATTTGGCAGTGTTAGTTGGAAATGTTTACTTGGTATTATAAGGCTGAGATCCAGTTGGTTCATTAATTGACATGTGGATAAATAGAGATAAATGTAAAGTGTTTGTGGTCCTAAGGGTGTACTGCACATTTACCTTCCATGCCTACTTCTCAGTCAAATTAATTGTAACGGTTCCTTTTGCATTCTTTATCTGATTACATTGGAGTGTAATTTTGCATAGCTATCAAAGTGGCAGAAGTTCAGGGAGGAAAATAAATGCCAGAAAAGAGCTAATGAGAACCAATCAGACTGCTTGACAGATAGACACAGGCAATCTCTTAGCTTTGGTTCCTGCCTTCCAATCAGAACTTTTTGTGCATTGTCATTTTTATTCATGTCTCTGTGATTTCCAGACCCTAACTAAGTTTTGAGTAACACTTACTGTTAGCCAAGATTTATTGGATACTTACTTGTCTTCAAAAACAATGTTAAGTATTTCACATAGATGATTTCATTTAATTTTTGCAGTTACACTAGGATGGAGGTACCATTGCTGTATCATTTTGTAGATGAGGAAATTGAGCTTTAGTGACTTAGAAAATGTTATAATCCATGTTCCAAAACCCATGCTGAAAACACAAATAGAAGCAGGAAAAAAATGTTAAGAGGGATGCTCAAAATTGCAGATAGTCATCTTTAGGCTTTGTTTCATGAAGATGCAATAGATTTGTCTGTACATATGGCAGTCTTCAAATGATATACTTAAAAGTTTTAAGAGCAACTGATCTAAGTAGGAAAATATTTTGTGGTCCTCGATTACTGTGTTAGTCAACTCTGTCGCTGTGATGGAAAGACCCCATAAGAACAACTTAGAGAAGGAAAAATTTAATTTGGCTCATTTTCAGACATTCAGTCCATGGTTGGCTGAACCCATTGCTCAGGGCCCAAGACGAGGCACAGTATCATAGCAGAAGGCAGTGGCAGAGAAAAGCTTCTCAGTTTGTGACAGCCAGGAAGCAGGAAGAGAAAGAAGGAGGGGAGGAAGGGATAGAGAGAGGGAGAGAACTCTTTGTGATCTACTTCCTCCAGCCACACCTTACCTGCCTATAGTTAATATCCTGTTAATTCATTTAAGATGATCAATCCACTGATTAGGTTATAACACTTAAAATCTAAGTATTTCACTTCTGAACACACACATGAGCTTCTGTTATCTCACACATGAGCTTTTGGGGAACACCTCATAGCCAAACAGTAACAGTTACATAGTTATAAAACTTGCCAATTTGTACATGAAGAAAGTGGTGTTGATTCTTCAGGAAGTTGTGGGCCATCTGCATCATTTCCCTGTAGTTATCAGATGTTCAATAAACTCCTTAAGGTCAGAACTTAGACTCACAAACTAAATGACATTTCTCTTTAGAGATATGTCATACCAGAATTTTCATCAAATATGAGGCATCGTGAATCAAGATAGCAATAAAACCATTGCATTAAAGAGGGTAGAAAAATGGGACTATTTTAACATCAAAGTATGTACATTTTTGAACTCCTGGAAATTTCTGTCATGTGTTTGCAAAATATTGCTATTCGATATTAATTTGACAAACATTTTTTGCACCTACTCTCTTCCAGGTATACAGGTGATAGGATGGAAAGCAAACTCTAAGCTTTTCATGTAGTGAGGAAGGAAAACTTTAGTGATTTATGTCACCAAAAATTAAATTACAAATTAAGACAAGTTTTAAAACAGGGAAGTGTGAAAGGCATTAAAGACATGTGTGTGTCTGCACATATATGTTTGGGGAGCTTGTTTTAACTTTTAGGAACAAGTCATTTTTTCCACATCACTGAGGAAGTAATATTTGACCAAAATATAATCTGGAGGATGTCAAAAAAGAATAATTATAACGAATATACAGTACGATTTTTATTTAAATGGTCTCTCTGGCTGCTTTGCCTTGGAAAGGCAAGAGAGCCAACATGTAGATTTGAGGGGTTGGAGTGGTGGCTCAGCAGTTATGGTGCTTGCCTGGTGGTTGTGTAAGACATTAATACCATATTGTGGTGACTGTTGCAGCAATACTAAAATCAGTTATTTTTTTACTCTGTTGTTAAATACTGTCTATCGTTAGTGATACTTGAAAAAATAAAAAATAGCTATCCTTATGTAGTATGATACATAAGGTTGCTTACTATGCTTTGGGAAAAATCTATTATTTCATGAGAGGTTTTCTATGTTTGTTTTCTGAATTTAATTAGCACGTTTTCCTAGAATCCTTGCCCAGATCTCATGATGTAAAACAAATTTTCACTTTGTCAAAATGCATTTGGGGATCTATTATGAACTACTGCCATGTTTTGAAAATGGCAGTGTGGAAACCTGTTTTTATGTGCCAGCTTTGACAGAAAGGCTAGATACAACATTAGTCATCTTCTTTCCCCTTTGCAGTGATTACCAATATACTCAGAGTAATTCACATCCCTGAGCCTGTCAGATAGATGGAATAATTTTAACTACAGAATAATAATTACTATATTCAAAATTAATTGGCCATGTTGATGCTTAATAACAATAACACATAAAATCAGGACAAAAGTGAATGCTATCTGAATCATCAGGCCTATGTGCTTTTTCTCTCTACCTGTTTCAGCAAGACAATGTATATTGTATTCTGCATTCAATTTTCTTACTTTTCAGTAGAATTTTATTTACTTTCATCCTAAATTAAGCGTGAAAATTAAATTAAGTAAAGTTTAATAGAGTAATAAGATTTTGTGGCAAATTATTCAGGGGATAGGAATCTTTATAAAATTAAAATAAAATCTAAATGCATATATGTATGCTTTCTAATAAGCCAATTTGTGATGAACTTACTGCTTTATTCTCAGTTGTCCTCTAACTCAATATTACACAAAGTGTGGACCACGGACTAGATCTGTACATCTGTGATACAGGAACAAATGTTGAGAATTAGCATTTAGGGATTTTTTATTTTTTTAGCAATTTAACATTGGTATAATAGCTAAGTATATTGAAAAAATCCAGTAATTTATCTTTATTATGTACTTAAAAATAGGGATTGTAGAGTAGCAGTTTGAAACTAAAAGAATGTGTTCCTTTTGCATGTATAGTTTTAAGTACTGACTGCTCTTCCCATTTATAGACTTTATGTGTCTCAGCATTGGCCTTTACTAAAAATTACTTAAGGTATGTGATTTTTTTTCTTATGGGGCTCAAGCATCCTCAGATACTTTGGAATTTTTCTTTATACTGCCTATTTGTTTATAAGGAGTATGGGAAGTGGGAAGAAATAGGGGAAAAAGGGAAAAACTTTATAGCTTTGTAGATCTGGATTCAAAAGAGCTATGTCCATCTCTATCTGTGCAGCCTGGACAGTTCATTTACATTGTCTGAGCCTGTTTCCCTACGTAAAAGAGAGTGAGGAATTGTACGTCCAAGTGCAGTTGTGCCAATATATTTTAGCTTTCAGTGCATTTACCTTCTTTGTTCCTATCTTCTACCTTCAGTAGATAATTTGAATAAAACATTTTTAAATTTACCTTTTATAGTGTATTGTACTTGTTTATAAAATAAATCTATGATTGATAAGCTTGAACACTAGTAATTGCTTTTGAATATGTTTGATCGGTATATGTTGAATTTTACATGATTAAATGTTTAACAAATCATAACTATAGTTATAAAGTGACAGATATTTTACATACCATTGGATTTCCTGATTTTTATAATGTAAATAGACTTTACTCATTTTATATAGAGATTTCCAGGGCTGGAGTGGTAGCTTGACAGTTACGGAGCTTGTTGGGCAAATGTAAGTATGTGAGTTTGAACCCCAGCACCATGTACTCAACAAGGTCTCGGAACAATGAAAGCCACATGAAAAACTAAATAAAAATTGTTTCTCTCTTTGTCTCCCTCTTTCTGTCCCTCTCTCTTTAAAAAAATAATAGAAATAAGAACAATAGAGACTTTCAATTGCCTATGACTTTTCCTCTGACACAAAGAAGAGCAGGTGACAGACCATAAGTGCTTAAACTTCTCATTTATCCTTGTTAACTGACTGGATAATTGGGCAAATATCATCTAGATTTGGTTCTGGCTATTATCAGAACAGAAAATTATTATTGTTAAATATACAGCAGTGCTATTAACATTAAGAAATTAATAGAGAAAAACTCTATGTATGTGAAGTGGAACGTTGAATCTCATGTAATTTCTGCCCAGATAAAATGACAGCAACAACAACAGAAGTAGGTGCAAAAGAAATTACTCATTGTAGAAAATGGCTGTTTCATTTCTATGTTAGTGGCATATTTTTAAAACAATCCAGTATTTCCTCTTAATATACGAGGTTGTTTCTTTCCAGAGATGGGCACGAAAGGACTGCTCTGCGAACTGAGTGTGGCATAGGATTAGATCATACTTCATTTACAGTATTGCAAAGGTCCTAATTACTGGGTGTAGTGTTAGAGCAATAACAAGTATTTCTTTTTTCTTTTAAAGAGAGAAGGGCAGTGAGAGAGAGAGAGTGAATTAATTTTTATTGAGTTTTTCACATGGCTTTCATTGCTCAGACACTTAGTTGTGTATGTGGGTGCTGGGGTTTGAACCCGTGTACTTGCGCATGCTGGGCAAGCGCCGTAACTACCAAGCCACAGCTCCAGCCCCAATAACAAGTATTTCAAACAAACTCTTAACTATAGTAGAGTGTTGCATTTGACAAGAACATAAAGTTTAACATTTAAGCCTAAAGACATTGTGAAGAGTATCTTTGTTATAATTTTATAGCAATGAATGTAGGCAATGAGCATGATATTATTTATTTTAAAAATTGATGCTGAATAATTGAAGCATTTTATGGGGTATATCATGATATTATTTCTGTAATAAGAATATGCTTCTTAAAACTGGTTCAAAAATTTATCAAACTTAGAAATTAATTGCAAGGTATTTATTTTGATTCAGGGAGAAATATTAATGTTGTAGATAAATGCACCATTTTCAATCTTGATGTGTGTGAACTATGTCTCTAGTTATAACACTGGGTTGAAGGTAGAACAGCCATGCTCATTGTCTCTCATGCTTGTGTTCTTACGTGAGAGTCATATGAATGGGAAGTTATTCCTGGTCAAGGCTCTGTGTAGGGTTTCTTTACTTTCCACACTTTACAAAGCATCCAGGTTATGAGTAGGAAAGACGAAGGGTGTCAATCTGATCTGTCATTTTGAATATAAATAGCAACATAACTTCTTTTTTAATGGATAGCTTTATTTGCTTATTTTTTACAAAAGTATCAGATCCTTCAATTAAGTATAGAACAATTGATAATAAAAATCAATAAAATAATTCATAATCTCTTCTATATTGTTAAACTTTGTGTGCCTGCCAAAGGATTGAGGAACAAAGGCATTTCTGGACTTGGGAGATAATTAGGAACTAATTGAATTAGGAACTAAAAAATACAGGAGCCACCCTTTTTGTTTGTCAGTCATCTCTGCTTCTCATGGTATGTCAAGGCCTTCAGATAGATAAACTTTTTATCTCTATGAAGGGCAATTATAACAGCAAATACCTTCCAGTCACATCTTCTAAACTTTGCCATTTGGAGAATAAGGCCTTCTCCTTCTCTTGATTCTGATCTGAATAACGTCAGGGAAGGTCTCTGATTGGCCCAAGTCTCACTACTTATAAAACTGACCCGAAGGACTTGGTATTGGGATAGGCAACCCTTCTTTGAATTAAGTAGTTGGAACAGTAGAAAATAAGATCCTCCTATAAGGCAAATATTGTTCCTCCCTGAATCTGATGCTGAAGCTGATGATGATGATGGACCTCTGTATGGGTGACATATAGAAAGGCAGATACTTTTTCCCAGCTAGGTATGTTGTGAGGAAATAATCTCTACTTTTTTTTTAAAGCAATGGAAGGGCATTATTAAGCTGTTTATATCCTGGTCTGGTATGTTTATGATGCAAATAATAGAATAGTAAATTAAACTTGATACATGATTAATAGTAATTAATACACAATTTAATACTAATTTAAAAGAAATACACAATCTTCTTAGAGGTGTAACAAACCTAAAAAATAGCCAAATAAAAAATAATCACACAAAATAGTTGTGTAGCTATATGTTGTTGTAGATTGTAGGTGCATTTAATTTTGGAGAATATTAAGATTACTATGTGCTACAGTCTTTCTGATGATTTTGAGAGTTCAACTTGGCTTAATTTATGAGCACATGATATTGATAAACAAAGCTAAAGAAAATGAAAACTGGAATCGAAAAAGAAGAGTAAAGGAAACAAATAGGAATAAATTTAGATATGCTAAGAGCCAAAAGAATAACCCATTAGAGGGTTGAAAGAGGTTAACAAAAGAAAAGATTAAATATGTATAAGAATGCTAAAATTGTAGAAGACATTGAGAGTCAAAATGTGTTTGTACTATTTGTCGCGTTCGACCAGCGAAGCGGCAATAACGACATGTACACGCTTGTTGCTTGCGGAGATCTCTATTTATTCAGGAAGTCAAATAGCTTAAATAGTAAAAGTGAACCAATCCGTAGGCTGTTGCTATGAGGAAGAAAACTCTGCTGCTGGCTCCTTTTGGTTGTCCCTAGGTGGTCAGATGTTGTAAGCACAAGAATCAGGAACAGCAAGAGGTCAGCTGACTTGGTTTGGCCAGCCGCCAGCCACCATCTTAAAGCTGCCTGTGCGGCGTGGGCCCTGGGTGCCGCCCACCACATCTCCCCCTTTTTGTTTAAGACGAGACCGTGCCTGTCTTAGGTTGCTAGGATAGAGCTACATTCTTACCCGTCATTGGGTGTTGAAGTATACTTTGTTCAAACCCTGTCTTAGGTTGATATGTGCTGTTCCTGGTCTTACCCGTCTTTGACTACCGGTCTAGCATGCTTGGCCATACTTCAGGGGAGTGGCCAGCATCGATGGCTAGCATAGCTTGGTGTAGAATTGCCATCTGTTTACGCTGGTTACCACGTAGCTTACACATCCACCACACACCGATACCAGATATGAGACACAGGGAACCATCAAAAACCAGGAAGCCAAACCAATTTCTTCCCCATGCAATAACAGATTGGAAATCCTACCTCCAGTCATCATAGAAACAGAGGATATATCCATACAAGCAATACTAAAACAAAAGGTATGAGACAAGTTATAAGTATGTCCTCCAAATGGTCCCAGGTCTGAAATAAAAGGAACAGTAGGTAGTCCTAAAGAAGAGTTTGTAGTGAACAGGGCAGGGTAAGAACTAGAAAAAGCAGACAGAGGTAAAGGACAAGGCCAGGCTTTTACAATATTTCAAAGTTGTCTCTGTTCCCCGCTAACAAGGGGGAGAAGTATCCTCAGTGCCAGGAGGATCATCACCGTGTCGTTGCTCTTCATCATCTTGAAGATTGCCTTCCAGTTGTGCAGGCTTGATCAATCATTCAGGTACCCAAATTGGCGATGATGCGTCCTGTGGGAAAACACAAACAGATCCTCAGCTCCAGATTAACACTGGATCCCGGCCTTTCCATTGCCCTGATAAAAGATCTTTCCATAGTACTGAAGGGTGTTTGTGTTTAGAGGGTTCAGCATGATGGATGGCAGCAGATCGTCCATCCAAGTCAAGATTTAAAAAATTTAGGGTAAATAAGGCAATGGAGAGTTTATCCTTAGGGGATCTGAAGGATGCCCCTATTCCCCCTTTTTGTTTAAACAACATGTTTTTAAGTGTCAGGTGGGCAC
>PVKS010007828.1:0-54173 GCA_004027875.1 Aplodontia rufa | reverse complement strand
GGTGATTGGGCAATAATCCCCTGGGGTTGACCCCCAGGGTGGGCTGAGAAATAAATATCATGCATTTGGGACATGCCTTGACGATTTCCCGAGATATAGCTTTAGTAATAGGGAAACGTAAGCGTAGGGTGGAGGAGTTGACATGAAACTTAGAATGAAAGTCTTTAGCTTGTTCCACTATGGAGAAGATATGAGAGTCTCTAGTAGCAATGTCTGTAACATCATTACCAAAGGACAACGGGCCTGGTAGGCCAGAATGGGCCTGAATGTGTGCGATAAAGGAAGGATTTTTTTCTACTCCAAATTAACTTTTGTAAAAAAGACAAGTGTGAGGCTATAGAGGAATTTGAGGCAATCATACACCTGCCAATTCTAAGTTTTGAACAGCATTCACAACATATTTACTATCGGAAAACAGATTAAAAGGTTCAGGTTGAGTTTCGAACACCTCTATAACCGTAAAAAGTTCAGCTTTTTGAGCAGATGTGGTAGGGACCAACAGCGTCTGTGTGGCATTATTGACAGTGATGGCCCCTGTGCCATCTTTGGAGCCATCAGTAAATATTAAGGTAGCATTTGCAATGGGGGTTTTTCTAGTAATGACAGGGAATATTATAGGGTGGCGATCCCAGAACTGAAGAAGTGGGTCTGAGGGTATGTGATTGTCAAACATAGCATGAGTGCTAATATAGACTATAGTCCATAGAGGAGAATTGTTAATGAGATACTGCAGTTGAGCAGCAGTATAGGAGTAATTATAGTTGAGGGAAGGATGCCAAAAACAGACGTAGACATCTTAAGTGCCTTTAAAATAATTTCTGCCATCATATCAGGATAGTTTGATATCACTTTGTTGGGAGAGTAGGACTGATGAACCCATAATAAAGGACCATTTTGCCAGAATACTCCAGTAGGAAGGTTACTGGTAGCTAACACAATCAATGTCAATGGCTTATTTAAATCTATTCTATCAAGGTGAGTGTTCTCCATAGCTCGTTCCACACAAAGGAGGGCTTTATGGCCTTCAGGAGTGAGCTCTCGTGAAGAGAGAGGATCTGAATCCCCTTTGAGTATGTCAAAGATAGGAGCCAAAACAGAAGTGGAAACACCAAGATAGGGTCTTAGCCAATTAATGTCTCCCAACAGCTTCTGGAAATCATTCAAGGTCGTTAGGTGATCCACTCTAATAGTAATCTTAGCAGGTTTAACCAATCGAGCATTGATAGTGGATCCCAAGAAATTTTTTACCTCTGTCATTTGTACCTTTTCGGAGGCTATAAATAGCCCCCAGCGCTCTAACGTTTCTACCATCTCAGAATAACCCTCCTGCAAAACAGTATCATCTTTATGAGCTATTAATATGTCATCCATATAATGATAGATCAGAAGGTCAGGATATTGTTTTCTCACGGTATCCAGGGCCTTACTTACGTAGAGCTGGCACATGGTAGGGCTATTAGCCATACCCTGGGGGAGAACTATCCATTCATATATACTATAGGGTAGGCATTATTAGTTGTGGGTACCGAAAAGGCGAATTGTTTTGTGTCCAGATGATGTAATGGGTTAGAGAAGAAACAATCTTTTATATCTATTACAGTGCAAGGCCAATCTGCAGGGAGAGTTGATAACACAGGAATCCCTAGTTGAATAGGTCCCATAGGCTCCATGATGGAATCTATTGCCCTCAAATCATGCAGTAATCTCCACTTTTCAGATTTCTTTTTAATGATAAAAATTGGGATATTATAAGGAGAGGTGGATGGTCTGATATTTCCGGCCTCCAACTGCTCCTGAATCAACTTTTGGGCCGCCTCCAATTTTTCTTTAGAGAGGGGCCACTGAGGGACCCAAACAGGAGTCTCAGATGTCCATGTAATTTTTAATGCCTCAGTGGCCCCTGGGAAAAACCCAGGCCTTCCCTATTCTTAATAGGGGAAAGTTTAACAGGTGCTATGATCCCTTGACTGTTTTTTCCAAGACCTTGACCCCAAATATGGCTTTGGCTTAACATCATTAGATTAGCCTGAGGACTGCTATATGGAACCTCTAAAGTAAAAAATAAGCCCATAGATTCCCTAACATCTCTTCCCCATAAATTTACTGGGAGGTTATCAAGAACATAAGGTTGAAACACACCACCATGGCCTTCTTCATCTTTCCATTTTAAGATCTTTGCACTCCTATCAGGATTGGAAGCTGTACCCAATCCTCTGAGAGTCTGAATCACTTTATCAAGAGGCCAGGCTTTTGGCCAATCTGTAAATTTGATAATACTTTTATCAGCCCCGGTGTCCGACAATCCCTGAAAGCATCTACCCTCTATCATCAAATTCATCATAGGCCTTTGTTTCAAATCCATGCACAGGAAAGCAACATTAGTGCCAGTGGATCCAAGCCCCCGATCTCCTCTGATGACATCTTTAGAAGGATATTATTCATGACAGCTGGGTAACACCAGCAATTGTGCTAGGTGGTGACCAGGAGATATCGCAGCCACACCTCTAGGTGCTGCTGCAAGTATTTTAATCTCTCCTGTATAATCAGAATCAGTAACTCCAGGGGTAAACATAAGCCCCTTCAGTGTGGATGAGCTTCTCCCTAAAACCAATCCCACCGTTCCTTTTGGTAGAGGGCCACTCACGGTGGTAGGAATTAGAGGCACAGAGGCCCAATCCTGCGCTCCCTCTTGTTTGTCTGATTGGGGCGTCAACGGGAAATGACTGCGAGGCACTGTCTGAATGGCCCCATATGTTTGTGGGCCCCGAGGCTGAGGGCTCTGTTTCCCGTTTTTTGGAGACAATGGATTTCCATCCTTATCTCTAGTAGATTTGCATTCATTTGTCCAATGGTTCACAAACCCAGGGAAGGACCTTGAGGACAATTCTTTTTAATATGTCCTGATTGCCCACATTTGTAACAAGCTCCTGTACGAGAACTGGTCCTCCCAGTCTCTCCTCCCAATCCCTGTGTAATGGTAGCAGCCAAAACTTGTTCTTGTATTACTGTTTTATTAATATCTTCGCATACTTTTAAATAGGCTGGAAGTTTTTTATTTCTGCATGGTCTTATAGCTTCTTTACACCATTTGTTAGCCTGTTCATAAGCAAGCTGCTTAACCAGGGGCATGGCTTGGTCTACATCCCCAAACACACTGCTAGCTGTTTGCATTAATCTGTTTACAAACAGGGACAGCATTTCTCCACTGCTTTGAGGAACGCTCGGGTGGTGGCCATTTTTAGAGGCATTCCATTCCTTTTTAACAGCTCCTTAAGAGGCTGTTCCATTCTGGTCTGCAATATTTCTGATCCCATTGTTAACCTTAAGCCCTTCCAAGATAGCTATGACAAAAATACCACAAACACACAAAGACTTACAACTTGACACAAATTCGTCTACTAAAGGACGTCCGACGCTGTCTTGCATCCACTTGCTTAGTCCCTCAGCGGGGAGACTTCCATTAGTCCCTCAGCGGAGACTCTTCCGTTAGTCCCTCAGGGGGACTCTTCCATTAGCCTCGAGGTCCCTATTCCTGTTCAAACAGGGTCTGCTAGTTAAATTTCAACTATAATTAATACTTACAATTGGTTTTTGCATTCCCCGTACGGGCCACCATCTGTTGCGTTCGACCAGCGAAGCGGCAATAACGACATGTACACTCTTGTTGCTTGTAGAGATCTCTCTTTATTCAGGAAGTCAAACAGCTTAAATAGTAAAAGTGAACCAATCCGTAGGCTGTTGCTATGAGGAAGAAAACTCTGCTGCCGGCTCCTATTGGTTGTTCCTAGGTGGTCAGATGTTGCAAGCACAAGAACCAGGAACAGCAAGAGGTCAGCTGACTTGGTTTGGCCAGCCGCCAGCCACCATCTTAAAGCTGCCTGCATGGCGTGGGCCCTGGGTGCCACCCGCCACACTATTACAAACAGAAATATAAAAAAATCAGTACTTTTTATGTATTATTTTGAGATAGGGTCTTGCTAAGTTAATTAGGACTTTGCTAAATTGCTGAGGCAGCCTCAGCCTCCCAAGCCAATGTGATTAAAGATGGGTGCCACTGTGCCCAGCAATACATTGTTCTTAACTTTTAGGGAGGACTCTCCAAAAAACTGTGCATTAATATGTCACCAGTAGCGGCAAGAAATGTACCTGTGCAATGCTTGTCTTCAGAAAACTGTGACCAAAAGAAATGCGAGAATCTGAAAAGGTTAAGTTGCTCAGTGCAGAATTGGAACACAGTGAGGCACATTATAATATGCATAGAACTTCAAAAGACTTGTGACACTCAAATAATCCTGAGGTTGCAATTGAATTTGTAGAGTGGCATTGATATACATGTGGTAGACATTGTGTCATTAGGACAAACATGCTGTAAAACTAGTTTACTATTACTGTGTAAGTATGACACTATTTCATTTTGTCTGCTGTGATCCCAAGTGCCTAACCCTCTAAACCACATTTTATAAAGAGATAATAAATGTACGAATCCCATAATGGTAAGATCTTGGGAGAAAACTTTGAAATATTTTTTACTCTAAACATTCAAAACATTATTTTATGCTACATATGTGAATAATAAGATGATGCTGGCATAAGTAATCAGAACACTTAGCTGTTCATTAGATGAAAATCCATCACTGCACCATACATGAATTTTGAAAACTACTTCCTTAGTGTGTTAAGAAAGAAATCTGGGGCTGGAGCAGTGGCTCTGGGGTTACGGTGCTTGCCTGGCATGCTCAAGTACAGGGGTTCAAACCCCAACATCCACATATACAACTAAGTGTTGGAGCAATGAAAGCCATGTGATAAACTCAATAAAAATTGATTCTCTCTGCCTCTGTTTCTTTCTCTCTCTCTCACTGTCCTTCTCTCTTAAAAAAAAAAAAAAGAAAAATCTGTTTCTTGGGTGTTAATTTCTTTTGAGTTGACTTTCCCTTTTTGTATGAAATACTGAAATAGTTAAATTTTGGAAATTAAGATTTAACTGATTTCTATAGTAATCTACAAATTAATATTGACTTATTGATACACAGAAAAAAATTTCTTCAGAAACAATTTATAAACACTGAACAATTTTTTAAAAATTGGTTATGTGGCAGATGACTTATAAGGGAAATCCATCATGTTCACATCATTATGTTGAATTTTAAATTACCTTACATGTTCTCTTTAAAATGAGAGTTTCAGTCTTGCCAACAAACAAATTAATTTTTTTTCTTTAAAAAGATAGGGACACTGAGAAAGAGAAAGAATCAATTCTATTTACTTTTTCATGTGGCTTTCATTGCTCTGACACTTCCTTGTGTGTGTGGTGCTGGGGTTCGAATGCACATCCTCCTGCATGCTAGGCAAGCACTGCAACCACTGAGTCACTGCTGCAGCCCCACAAAGAAATAATTTAATGTCTAATGCAGATATAACAGTACGTATTTCCAAGGACAACAAAAGAAACCACTACTGTTGAAAGTGTAGTTTTTGAACTTATAAAATTCTATAATTTTTTGAATACATGTAGAAAAGGACTTATTTCAAGTATTACAAAGATTAGGGAAATTTTAGGGTGCTTTGAACACTACTGGGATCTTTAAAAAGTGGTGAGTTTTATTTATATCTAATTTAACTTAAATTTTATGGTTATATTTATCAGAGCACAAAAATGAATATCAGGTATGGGTGTGTTATGGTTTCTATATGGGCCCCAAAGTCTCATGTGTTGAAGGCTTGGTCTTGAGCCGACTGTGGAGTGGAGTTAAGAGATGGTGGAACCTTTAGGAGGTAGGGCCTAGTGAAAGGAAGTTAGGCCACGGTGGATATGCCCTTGGAAGGTTACTGGGAGTCCAGCTCCTTCCTCTCTTTTTGCTTTCTGAACACCATGAGATGAACAACTTTGCCCCATGATGATCTGTCCCTCCACAGGCCCAGAGAGACTGGGAAAAGTGACAGTGATGGACAGATGAATAACATAGAAGGTGACAAAGCCTTGAGGAGTAAGAAAACAGAAACTGGAAAAAAAAGATGCTAATGGGATCATATAGTTTTGGTTAAGAGCAACGTTTATGGTTAGGGATGCGACTCAGTGGTAGAGCACGTGACTAATGTGTACGTGCAGTTCCCAACACACACACACACACACAGACAGATTAGGCTTCGAAGCCTGGCTTTGGAAGTTCGCCTCATCATTTATAAGCTTCATTGTTCCTTACTTACAGGTTTTTCAAGGGGAATGATTTTTGAATAAAATGAGTACATACATAGTGAGAAAACACTTTGTAAATTTTGAGTAGATATAAAATATAGATTATCATTGCGTATGCTATGTCTATGCTTTTTACTTTACCTGTAGCTTATCCATATCAGTCTTTTCCAAAAAATTTCAAGGAAAACCAATTTTAGGAAGGGTGTAACCTTAACAGTTTTGATTGTGCCTTCTTTGCATTGAAATTGCAATGTTCTGTAGAGGACAAAGAACTAATAGGTCATTTAGTTTAATTCTCTCTTTTTGAAATAAGGAAACCAGCATAGTGAAGTTGTGATAAATGCTGAATTGCTGACTATGGTATCTAGGCTTTCTGTGGTCTTCCTTCAACACTAATTCTGTTTGCTTAAATTTCCCATTTAAGTGTGTCTTTTAAAATATGACAGAGCTAGATAACTAGGCAAGAATGGGGTTTGACTGTCATTCTAGTGTTTATTCTAGTAGTCTACTGACTCTCAGTTAGTTTTAGTTTAGAAGTTACTTTCTATGTTTTTATTTTCCTGTGACAATTCTCATTTTAAATAGATTGCAATACCAAGGTGAACATTTACTGAATAATACAAACCTGTATTTTTGAGTGCCTACACTATGGAAAACATTGTTGTTGTTTGCAAAAGTTATTATTAATTAATCACTACTTGTTTTGTGATGAAAGAAATATTTTAAAAAGTATTTTGGGCACATACGTTCAAAATTTCCTTCTGGGAAACTGATACACGTGCTTAAAATACACAATGTACTTCTAACTCTGAGTTATTGCTTGACAGGAATTTGGATTTTATAATTCGAACTTTAAAATGTGAAAATGTAGGAAATTAAAGTCACTCTTTCTCTGGCAGCTTAGTTTGTTACCCCATGTTAAAATGTGAAATTATTAATCTTAGAAAAAATACGTTATTTGTTTATAAGTGTATAATGGAACAACAATAAAAGTCAAAGCAAAACAAATAGTTGCAAATATTTATTCTGGAATTGACTTTTTCCTGCTAATATCCCCTTCCCATAAAAAGAGAGGAGAGATTTAGTCTGAGAAATAAATCTATTTATATGTAGAAATATATCAATATTTTTGTGAAGGTTGTAAAAATTCTACTTAAAATTATAATACAATAGTGAATAAAGGTAGAACACAATAGTCTTCTTGATTTCAATGTAATAATTAAACATTTTAATCACTCCTAGCTAAGATGATTGGATTTCAGGATAAGAAGGAGAGTCATTATTTTGAGACTTCCTGGGGTTACTGATACCCTCTCATGCATAACTAATCCCTGTCCAATCACTCCACCTAGTTAAGCAGAGGAGGCAGTTTTGTATTCAACCTCCAGAGGTGTCGACTACTGATAGACAAGTATTGTGCACAGAGTGTATCATTGGGTTAGAGCCAGTAGGAAATCGTTCCATCTCAGGAAAGCTTTGCATGTCAATTGTCCTTCGCCTGTTTCTCTATGTTTGATATTTAGACAAGGTGATTAAGCTTAAATTTTAAACTTCTCAGTATTTTTGCATGTATCATAAATGAGATGGTAATTTTGCTTTATGAAATAGGGGCCAATTAATCACCTTTTGAACTGAGTCATGCAGCTAATTGAATGGAACTGTCTAGGGACACACAAAAAATAATTAGTTTATACCTCTTAGACTGTCAATAGTGGGATGTTGTAATATGTCATCTAACCACACATGAGAACATTAATACAAAATGTTATTTTTAATCTTCTTTTCCCTCTTAAGCCTTTTTGTGTATAAAGTTTAATACCTAAAAACAATTCAGAAATTCTATGGCAGATGAAATAAATTTACTGTTCATAATCAGAAAAGTATGTCAAGTATGAAATTATTATATGACCCAGTGAAACTGTATATACACACACACAATCATCCCTCCAAATCCATGGGTGCTGCATCTGGAGACTCAACTAACTGCAGAACAAAAATATATCTGTATTGAACATATAGACATTATTTGCTTGTTTTGCTCCCTAAACCATGCAGTATAATAACTACAGCAATTGCATTGTATTATGTGTTAAAAAGTCATCCAGAGGTGATTTAAAGTACATGGGATGATGTGCTTAGTTTTTATGAAAATAGAAGGGACATGAGCTTTCTGCATGACTATAGGGGATCCTGGAACCAACCTGCACAGATACTAAGGGACAACTGCAGATGCAAAGCTTATATATGTGTTCTAATTACCAAAGATTGTCACCCTGACTTTCTTTAAGGGAATCACATTTGGTTGTTCAGAAGGAGCTAACTGAAAAATTAACCATGGGAGTATTCTCTGCAAATTTAGTATCATTCAAGATAAAGTAATTAAAAGATGTAAAGCAATAGTGAACTTATATACAAAGATCAAAGTATTCTGACAGATGATTCTATATTTCATATTATTCAAAATTATCTGTGAAATATTTGTGCTTAAGACACATCTCTACTTTGGTTATCTAGAAGCCAATTTGTGAGTGAAATATGAAGCTTGTAATAAATGGCTGACCACATGAATGAATATCATTCATTCACAACCATTGAATGCCTACATTTTGTCTGTGCTAAAAATGATCAAATACATTTCTCTCTTTAAGACACTCCAGACAATTATTCTCTTCTCCCCAGCCCAATTACTTACTACTTGTCAGGTTTATTGGGACCTTCTGAGTTCTACCGGATTTTTCACATCAAATTTGTCTCCAAATTTTACTAACTTATGTTTCTAAACAAAAGTTTAGAACTCTATTCAATTGCTGATCTCTCCTTTAATGTCCAGTGACTTAATTTTGCCCTTATCACTTTCTGTGTGGAACTATTAGAATACACCATTATCTCCAGATTGGTCCTTTAGTTTCTCTTTGATCTACTTTACATTCTTGGGGAATGTTTTCCAGTATGTATCTGACTGTTTGACACCTGCATCAAAACTTCAATTTCTAGAGAATTGAGCCACAATTTGTACACACAGCTTACAATGTTCTTCACAACCTCCCTGCATTCTGCCTTTCAGGATGTACCTCACTCTATTACTACACTTGATTCACTTTTTATTAGCATTTATTAAGTATATTATCAATAGGGTTGAGTGTGATATTTCAATACAGCGTATGACATGCACTATCCAAATCTAGTCTCCCCTTACCCACCCGAAGCATCCCCATTCCCAGCCTCTAGCAATTACTATTCTATATTCAGATCAATTTCTTGACTTCCACATACGAGTCAGAACATGTGGTACTTGGCTGTCTGTGTCTGGCTTTATTTCATTTAACCTACTGTTCAGTTCCATCCATTTTGCTGCAAACACGATTTCATTCTTGCTTGTGACTGTGTGTATTCCTCATTGTCTTTATCCATTTATTTGTTGATGGGCAACAGGTGGATTCCATAGCTTAGCTATTTTTGAATATTGCCACAAGAAATATGGGCATGCAAGTATTTCTTTAGTATCGCCATTTCATCTTCTCTGAATATACGTACAGAAGTGGGAAAGCTAGATCATACAGTAGTTCAATTTTTAGTTTTTTTGTGAAAACTCCATGCTGCTTTCCATAATGGTTAAACTAATTTACATTCACACTGAAGTGTATGAGAGTTGCTTTTTTTCATTATTACCACACTGGATCACTCAGTTCTCTTTAACAAAGGACACACTAACTCATCTATAAACGCTTTCTGTTTGGATGTCATACTTCATTGCTATTCACCAGATGCAGCATATGGAATCCTACATATCTCTCAAAGCCCAACTAAAAAGAATATTCTTATCATTAGCTTTCTATATTTCTCACTCCCTAAAGTGAATTATTCCCTTATCTGCCCTTGTGTAGTACTTTGAAAAGATACTGCAGTTCTTTGTTGTGATTTTTCCCATCCTGCTCATGTTACATTTGTATTCTGAATGTTTCAGCTTTACAAGTTTAGTGCATGGCACTGTGCATGAACCAGAGTGGATATCCAATACCATTTGTTGAAAGGGATTGTAAAAACCTTCAGATTCGCAGGAGGAATCTGCTTCTTAGTTCCCATTACATTGTGACATAGAATCAAAGGTAATTATGTTATGACTATTTTGTGTATCATATGTAATCATATTATTAAATGTGAATGGTAAAAATTTTAAAACTAAATACTAATTGTATTCCTCTGTGGAGAAATGAGTATTGCTAGAATCCTTTTTTTTTTTTTTTAAGAGAGAGAAAGAGAATTTCATTTATTTTGTCTGGTTTTCGTTTCTCTGACACTAGGTTGTGCATGTAGTGCTGGTGTTCGAAACCTGGTCCTCACATGTGCCAGGCAAGTGCTGTAACCACTGAGTCACTGCTCCAGCTCCTAGAATCCTATTTTTAAAAATCATCTTCATGATCAAGACTTTATTTTGATTCTAGGTTATTAGTACAAATTTAAAAGAATGCTGTGTTTGGATATCACTGATAGATCTAATATGCATACTTCATGAAGAAGCTATCTCAATCATCATTTCAAAAACTTATGGCCAAAGATAAGGGAATTCAGTGAGAAAATTGAGTTGACTAAAAACTCCTTGATAAATTTTAATGTGGGTTCTTGTCAAGGAATATTTTGCAAAACTTTGAACAGTCTGGAAAGGAGGAATTGGAGTTATCTGAAAGGCAGTGCAGAGAGTGGCATGGTCCAGAGATTTAACCACCAAATATTCATGTAGGTTAGAACACAAAAATTCAATATTATTGGAGGAATCCAAAATTCTAATGAATTTCATTTGAATTATTCCTGGTTTGTGGCTTTTAAAATATTCTAGAGTAAAAATGAGGAGAAATATATCATCTGTCTCTATTATCCTAAAGTGGTTAATAGATATAGGTATATTTTACACACAGACATTTAAATATCTTATTCAGTGATTGGTCATTAAGGTTACTAGAATATTTTTTTAAGTACACTTACTCTTTTGCCATTAAAGTGGGCATAATGAAGTTTATTGCACATTTCTGTGAAGAACCCTTTGAAGTGCCTGTGAGAGGTGAAAATTGTAGCCTTTGTGGGCATGGCAATAATTAAACTTATGTATTGTAAAATGTGCAAAATATGGAGCATTTAGCTTTTGGAGAAAAAAAGGCTTCTGATGATTATCCTTAATTTTTTAGATGGATATGTATCTGTTTTCATGTGTTTTGACATAAATTAGAAAAACACATTTCAAAAAGTTGTATTTCTCAAGTATAAATCATGCTAATTTTTTTTGTTATTTTAATAATGAGTTTGTTCTGTATTTAAAAACTCCTAGCAGGGTATTTGTTTCTTAACCTTCACAATTAATCAACCCACTACTCTTTCGTTCAAAGAAGGAGATAACTAATGAAATAAGCATTGTGGTATTTATAAACAGCAGACTCAGTCTTTTTATATTTAAGAAGAGCAATCAATTGAGAGTATAATTCTATAATCACCTCCTGAATATTTCTATTTCTTCCTCCTGTCACTTAATCTTGCACTCTATCCCATCAGTTTTAGTGCTTAAAAAGTATTTTAAACTTACTTACAGCATTCTACATTTTTGACAACTGTAATATAGTTTTGTTGTAGTGATTTTGAAACTAATATATATATATATACACAGTTTGTTCTTAATGTATATTTTATTGTCATTCTTTGCACCAATTTCATCTTATTTTAGGTAGTTAAGAATTCTTTTGAAGGTCTTTCTGAAATTACATTTTCTTTCATTGCAAAAGGTTTCTATATAAAAACATCAGATTTAATTTTAAAAATAATGCTCCAGAGAAACTGAGTGCTACACTTGACTTGATAAGCCATTATTTCCTTAGGAGAAAAATATCTGTGCTTGTTTTTCTTTTATTCTTTTTTTCTTACTTCTTTTTCAAGGGTGAAATAAACCTGAAAATTTAAACCAAAAAAGAAAGGAGACTTGGGGAAATAAACCACTGTATTAAATATACCAGGGATGATGTCTATTTTTTTTCCTTGCAGGATGCCCAGAACCTAGTATAGAGCCTCGAGCATAGTCAGTGCTCAATAAATATTTGTTAAAGAAACAAATGAAGAAGTCTTAGCAATATACTGTTTCATACTGATTTTATTCTTACAGGATAAAATATAAATGGATATTCCCTGTTGTTTTGTAACTAAAATTTTAAAGATCACCACTGTATTTACTCATTTTTCTTTCTAATAAAATAAAAATAAATTGAGGTTGCATCAGAGGCATAGAATTTTCCCTCTTTACTATGGTTTAAGTTTTATCCATAATCTTTTCTTCTTGTTTTTCTTTTTTGATGACGGAAAACCACAGCAACTTAGGTACAACAACAAAGCATTCTCTTAAGGTAAAGGAATTTGGAATGCCAAAATTAAATATTCATCTCTTCATTCAGTTCCTCCCTTCACATGTTTGTTCAGTGTACTAAGCATAAATAGTTAGTGACTATAATACTGGACAATGCAAATATAAATGATTTTCATCATTGCTGAAAGTTCCACTGGGTGGCTCAGAGCTAGAGGCTGTTGCTTTCCACTGAAACAGAAAAGAGAGTAAGGGTAGGATTATGAGGGTGATAACAGTTTTGTAATGCTGAATTTGAGATGTCTGGGGTTATCTGTGTAGATTTGCAGTTGAGGATATAAGTCTGTAACTTAGGGGAAAAGTCAGAGACTAAGATAATATTGAAATTATCAGAGACTAAGATTTGGGAATCATGAAAACATGGGTGATAACTAAAAGCAAGAGAATAGGTAAAATGGCTCAGTGGGAGAATGGGTGATTGAATGTTTAAAGCAACACATCCTGGGGTACAGGTCCTTTTAAAGAATAAGCCCTTGAAGGGGACTGGATTATTGGAGAAGCCATAAAAGAAGAAGAATATGCATCATGTACAAATAAGATGGTGTGGTCCTCACTGTTAAATATGGCAGGATGGGCCATTATAGTACGAATTAATCCCCAAATGAGGGAGGATCAAGAATCTTTCATAACCTATTTGACTTAGAAAAAATTCACTATGCATGAGAATATTACACTGTGTCTTAAGATTGACCCTTTGCATTGTTTTAGGATGTGTATCATGTTTCTCCCAAAAATGAATTCCGAGAAATTGATTATTTTTCCTGAATTTTTATAACATAAAAATAGAAGAAAAAGAAACTCAGAGAATTATAAAGCAAAACAAGTCTTAGCAAAAACTGAGCTCAGCTGTTTCATTTTGTTGATACAGAAACAGACCTGGAGAGTGGATGTGTCTCACTAAGGTTCTGTTGCTAAGGTTCTGTGGTTTGTGTGCTTTCCACAATATCTGATTATATCGCTCTTAGTACAGGAAGAAATATAATGTTAACAGATTGCAGTTATATCTACTAGAAGTGAACATTCTGATTAATGAAGAGTTCTCATAAAAGACTCATGGGAATTATTAAGCTATTTTAAAAGGATATAAAATATTTATTGCTGAAACAGTCTTTACCTTCCTACAGGAGCTCACAAATCAAAAGTTTTCACATGCTCAATACAGATTCTAACAATGTCTGTGGTTTGTGCATAAATATTTTCTGAAATATATCAGCATAGAGGGGGAGAAACCCTTAGATAATAGCTAGCTTTTCAAATTGACATTTCATGCTAAGTATTCATTGAGCCTTTCAATCTGACAGCATGTTTGGGGTTGTGTGAAAGAGAAATCATCTTAAATTAGTCTGTCTTCTCAGTGGAAAAGAAGATAAATTGTCAACTTCCTAGTGCTTCACCACAGTAAGTTATAGGAGTTAAGGAATATAATATTGACATACAGAAGCTTTGCAATTCATACATCCAAGGATTCTGGAAAGAAGATGAAAAATGCTTTCTTGAATACTCTTCCTCTGTATCAGAGATGTCTGACAGGTTGATAAAATTAGGTGCAAATATCCCAAACAGGAATAAAGAGTTCAAAGTCCTACATTTTCATCCTTTGATTACTTTCAGCAGTGTTTAAACACTCTTCCATGGCAATGAGCTAAAAGCAATTTTAACTTTAAAATGACAAAAACAATAGCAAAAAGCCCTGATGCAATAATCATAAGGCGACATTAAAAAGCATACCCAGTGTGCTACACAAAGAGGTGACAAACTACTTGTCACAATTTTCACAAAGCAAGAGAAACTAACCTAACACCAAATTTTGATGCATATCAATACAATAAATATATTTCAAAAGGAACCCTAATTTTAAAAACATTGAGCCTCACATGTACAATGTTAATCATATGCTGCTTGCTTTTGGAAATTCTCTAATTTGTTGTATCAGCGAGTGCCATTGGTAGATAGAATCCTCTACCCACTTTTCAACGTCTTAGTTATTGAAGCAGAAGGATTTTGTATCACTTTTATGTTCTTAATGGGTTCTTTAGACATCTTTTTGTCTTATTGGCCTTATATGGGAAATTAATATAGGCCTTTCTTTTTCAAAATAGAGTTACTTTATATGTAGGCAGTGATGAGGGGAAGGTATAGAAGCTAAAAGATAAAAAATTATACTATTGGCATTTAATTTTTTTATTTTTTGAGATGTGGTTTTATAGCTAGCCTGGAACTTATGATCTGAGGCTGCCTCAGCCTCCCAGGTGGCTGGAATTATAGGCATGTGTCACCACGCCCAGCCAGTCTCAATATTTTAAATCATCATATAATATTTCTATAATTACATAATCCTCACAATAATCCTGTAGGCAAGTAGGTCTAATTCCTTTTTCCTACATGTTAACAGTTAGCTTTAACTGGACAAATGATTTGACCCAAATTACATAATAAGAAAAAGACATGAACTAATGATATCTCATTTTAGAGTCTGATTGTTCCAATAAAATAACAAATGCAGACTATAAGTAAATATGCTATTAAATGTTATAGTTTTGAGAAATAGTTTGGTAATCCTACCTTTTACAGTTTATTAATAAGAAGAATTTTGTTTTTTCCTGAAGAATCTCTATTGTTTTATCTCCAGTATATAGACATGTCCTGCAGAAAGGGGTTAATCAATTGACTGTATTGGTCCTAAATTCTATTTGCTTACATATTGATATATGTACAGATGTTATAAAGTATTTTTAAGCACATGAACACAGATTCTTTTCTGTCCAATTAAACACTCATTTGTCCACAAACTCTTAGGCGTTCCTATAAAGATGTCCTGAGCTATTGTTAAATCTCACTGACAGATATTGTCCAGGAGAGCTAAATTTGTTCTTAGTTTCTGGGTCACATTCAGTTACACATTTGGGTGCATACAGTGATTTGTAAAACATTTGTAATTTTGAAACTAATCAAAATTACACATATGCTTCTCCCTTTTGAAGGTATCAAAAGACTTTTAAATCTGATTTTTTACTTGTTTTACATTTTTGAGTTTCAAAGACATTATACTTTAATCTTTTCAGAAAACTCTGACATTGTCACAAGCCTAAGTCACTCTGGAGGTGGAAAGCATATGTGTGAATAAAGTGCGCAAGGTCATTAAGCTTTTATGATTAAAGAGCCTTGGTAAGTCATTCCGTCCCATCATCCTCCCCCTTCATTCCACACATAACTTTCTGCCCTACTCATGACATCTTTGCCTTCCCCTATCCATTTATTTCTCACAACAAAAAGGATGATAGTAACTGCCCCTGATAAATATCTGAGAAAGAAGTGGGCGCTCACAGTCCTTGCAATTTGCAGAAGAGGTGCTGCAGACAATCCTCCTCTTGTTCTCTGCTATTGTGCTCCGTGCTTTCTCTTGGGATGCAACCTTCATCTCGACCCAGTCTCCCCTCACATGTAAATCCAACAGGCTTTGTAGATATGAATAGCTGTGCCCTGTAGCAACTAGACAGAAATGAAAGGAATGTGCGCCTAAGTCTGAAGTATAGTATTTGACTACGTGGTTGAAGTCTAGCTGTAGTTAAAGGTTGGAAAATATTGGAACATTACTTTATATATTGCACTTAATGATTTTTTAAGTTGGTGAACTTTCTTATAGAAGCTTTCTCTGATTTTACGTTAACTTCTTTAGCTATCACAGTCGGGTTATTAAAAATCACTAATGGAGATAAACTAGGTGTCTGTTAATTTTAATACTGTTAATACTTATTAACTGATGAAGAGGGGGAAAAAAAGGAGCTGTTCTATTTTTAATCCCAGTTTACTGATTCCTGTGTAATTTGATTTGTATTCCATCAAAAAATGTAGTGATAGTAGCTGAACATAATAAGGTCATCCCCCAGGACGACACCATGTTCATATCAATTCAATATTCAGTTCCGTTGGAGGGTATTTCAAATCACTGACTTCTGCATATTATCAAATAGTTTAAACATGGTTTATACTTTTTTTGCAATATTATGAAATATGGATAGAAGTTTTATATTTTCTTTTGAAAACATGTCTTTGTTAGCTGTTTGAAATACTTTCCACCTACACTACAGAAAATCTGCGATTTATTCATGAGGACCAAGCTTTGCCATCGTCCTCAACAATTGTATGGAAACATTTATTTTCATGACCTTCTGTCTGGTTTTACCATAAGCTAAAGAGGTTGATTTCTTCTCTTAATCTTCATTTAAAATATTCTTCATTCTTGATTTCTGCTCTGTAATAGAGTGCTGAGGATATAGTAATCACTCAATTTAATGTTTGTTGGCTGGTAATGTATTAAGATAAGTTTTATCAAAACAAATGGAGCTTCTTTTTCTTCAATGCAACAGAGATGCAAACTATGAAGATACTACCATACACTGATGCTTTTTACTTATATTTTCGAATTGATTTCAAGTGGAAAACTATATCATATTACTCAACTCCATCCAGCTTTTTGCTAATCTGTAGGAAAACAGGCCTCAGTCTTGCAACATTTCCTCAGCATTAGGAAGCAGCCTGTAAAGTCTGAATATTTTTTTTTTTTTGCATCATCATATAAAATGAATCATTGCTTGCTACTGGCCAGCCTTACACATGGAGACCAGATAATAACCCACAGTTTCCTCTCAGATTTTCCCTTAATATACAAATAGAAGATCTGTATATTAAAGTATACACTGTATTATATGAGTGATATATATCCAATATGTGACATCAAACATAAAATATTTTCTCTTTTTAAAATATGTCTTGATTTATGAATTCCTGGAGAAAAGTAGAACAAGAAATTAATGGGATATTTGGTAAGTAGGCAAATATATTCATATTTTTGAAAAGTATGTTTGTCTCTGTTTAGAAAGTACTGTTGAGGCTATTTATATTTTAACAAAAGGAATGTAAAAAAGACTTAGTAACTTAGAACTAAAGTAGGAGAATTCATAATTTTTAAAATAGAATAACAGATTGATACATATTTGAAAATTGGAAATGACCATATTCATAAAGTAGATACAGGTTTTTGTAGAAATGGTAATTACATTTAAAATAGATATAATCAAGTTTAATTTGCTAAACATATAAAGTTAATGTAGCTAAGACTACAGTTAGCTTTTATTGTTAAAGGGAAAAAGTCACCCGTTTATATCCCTCACCCATTTCTTTTACAAATTGCCTAATTTTTCACATATTCTTATTCTTAGGGGTAGCAATTTTATGTAGCAGTTAGAGGAAAACAAAAAAGCTCTGATTTAATGAAGGAAGTAGATAATTATATTTCTAGGTCTGTAAAGCAGATAATCATATATGACTTACAAAGTTTTTTCTTACTTTGTGGTTGTTTCTTGGCTGACATCTTTCTGCTTTAACACTATAATTGAGTCTCGGTCAACTAAGTTTATTTGGGCAACGAGATGATTTAAGTGACATATTCATTTTTACAGACATACCTTTCCTGATGTAAAGACTATATATATGGGTTTAGCACCACTAAATTACTAAGAATTTAGTGGTTTACAATAACACAAATTTATTATATTAGAATTTTAGAAGTCAGAAGTCCAAAATGGGATTTTCTAGACTAAATCAAGCTGTTAAGAGATGTGTATTTCTTCCATAGGCTAAGAATCCATTTCTTTTCTTCCAAATGCCAGTGGCTGGATGTATTCTTTGGTTTATTGCCCCCAGCCAGAAATATCATCATCTCAACATGTGCTCTTTCCCTGATATCTCCTCCTCTTGTTCTCACACTCCAGCTCATCCCCTCACCCCAACTTTTCCTCCCACAAAGGTACTTGTGTAATTATAGTGAGCTCACACGGGTACCCAGGATCTTCTTATATCTCCAGCCCCTTTATCATCTTTAAAGATAATAGTCACACATTCCAGGGAGTAGGCAGTGGCCAATTTGGAGTGCCAGCTTTCTGTCTGCAACAAGGACTTTGATATACTTTGATATAGATTCCTTCTTTCTGTCCTTTCATAATTTAAGTTATTGCTTCCCTGACTTCTGTTAGGTTTGAAATCCAAGCTGGTTTAGTTAGTAGTTCCTAGACTCGTGAGATACACAATGTCATGATTACTACTTTCTTTTTTTTTTAAGGGTGCAGGGAGAGAGAGAGAGGTAATCAATTTTACTTTTATTTTTTCATGTAGTTCTTGTTGCTTCTACACCTTGTTGTGTACATGGTGCTAGGGTTCAAAACTGCATTCTTGCACATGCCAGGCAAATGCCGTAATTGATGAGCCAGTGCTCCAGCACCTCATGATTACTACTTCTGAAGTGTGTTATAAGTAATTTATTGCTAGTTTTGTTTTTTAAAAGAGAGAGAGGGACACAGAGAGAGAAATAGAGAATCAATTTTATTTGTTTTTTCATGTGGCTTTGGTTGCTCTGACTCTTCATTGTGTGCATGGTTCTGGGGCTTGAACTGGTGTCCTTGCACATGCCAGGCAAGCGCCAGAACCACTGAGCCACCGCTCTAGCCTGCTGGTTTTGTTTTTAATGATTTAGTCTCTTTAAAATAAATTGTCGGATAGACAGATTTATTCCTGTAACTATAACTTACTTTCCTTCTGCATTTTCTTTTCTTTTTTCTTTCTTTCAGTGCCTGGGATTGAATTCAAGGCCTTGTGCATTCTAGCCAAGCACTCTACCACTGTGCTATACTTCCAACCCCTTGATGATTTCTTTAATGGGAGAAAAAAATATAGATATTATTCTATACTTAGAAAAATACATATCCTAAGCCTACAGTATCTATTGTAGTTGTATTATGAATGAATGACTGCAATTATAGCTTTTTATAATTACAAAGTCCATGGCAGTGGAGGTGTTCATCCAAGCCTGGTATTTGTATGAGAGTATTTTCTACCTGTGAATGTCATTTTTCATGTTGGTCATGGATCAGTGGAGAGAATCTGATACTTCTTAACTTTGTGGGTCAAAAGTTAATAGACTATGAATGGCTAATATATTCCACAAAGAGACTTAAGTAAATACTAAGAATGATAGTGACAATAAAAGCAATAATATAAAAGTGACATATTAAAATAAGATTGGAAAAAATATGGTAGCAATTGTAATTTAGGGTTGTGTTTATCATTATCATCTCACTGCTAAAAGCTCTATAATTAAATACTGCCTTAATTTTCTTAATAAAATTGCACTTGTGACTTAATTGTCCTTTTCTGTCAATAAATTTTACTTGTTATTATAGAAATTGTTGGTTTTTTTCATCACAAATTACTGAAACATGACTAGCATTGGATGAAATTTGTGCCGTTTTCCACTATCAACATTTCATGAGGAATGAGTATTTATGATTGGCAGTAAAATAATTGTGCTACTGGCAGGTTAGTGCATTGGATTTCATAACAAGTTGGAAGTATGTTTCTATGACTCAATTGGTGGGCAAATTTATTTCAAGATGGTATATAGTGATGTTATTCCTGTTTCATAATAAAAAAGAAATAGACATTAAAAAGTAATCTGAACATTTTAATGAGTTGGGGGTTAATGAGAGAAGTTGCACTCTATTTTTAAGAAAAGAAAAACACGTGTGCACACATGCACACACACATGCACTTAGACTGAATAGAATATGAAGAGAAAAATGACTTCATATGAATTCAGTGGGAAGGAAATTTTGAGGCAATGAAGCTAAACATGGTACAGGAAAAGCGAATGTAACCTCAGTGACCACAAGCTCCAAAATCAAAATAGCAGGAGAATCTGGGAGTATCAGAGGACAAAAGTATAAAACCTCAAGCAAAGAGTTTCAGGACTATTAGAATAAAGAAAAAAATTCTGGTGTGAATAAACAAAATAGCACATATTACAAAGGAAAAGATGTCAGTGTTATGTAAGTGATTTTTCTAATAACTGCTTTCAAATAATTGAATCGTACGCATACATTTCTGGGGTTTTAAGCTCATTATTTTGGTTCCTTGGTTTCTCCTAGGATGCAGTATAGAATCTCCATTCCTGGTGTTTATGTACAAACAGAAGCTGCTTTTTCTTTCTTTCATTATTTCCCTTTTAAGTGAAACTTAATACCTTTTATATGTAACAGATAAGAGGCAGTAAAAGCCACACTCCCACTGTGGTGCAATGCACTGAGAATCAACTGAGGGAGGATTACACACATGGCTGGGTACAATTTATCCATTTATTCCTCTGGTTTATGGATAGCAATGATAGTATTCTGTAATATCTTGAGTAGTTAACAAATGTAAGATTAAGGTGAATCTTTCAACTGTTGTTTTAATAGTTTGATTTTCTTAATTATATTGACATTTCTTTGGAATACATTCTAATACCCAATTCATATGCATATTCCTTATAGTCTCCCCTGAAAGTAAATTCTGTTGGTACATAGATTGGAAACATGCATTACCATTTTCGGCATGCACATGCTCTTTAAAAGTATGCCTGCAAATTGGGACATCATGAAAATATTGTCCTAGAGATCATGGTGGAGGTCACATTTTAATTACCTCTCCTCATGATGGAATTTTTAGAATATTGAGTTACCAATATCTCTGTAGCCATTGAATTCAAATCTGAAGCAAGACAGCTTAACATATAATTTTACATGACACTGAATTCTACTTCATGACAAATGACAGTGTGATTCAGTTCATTGCAATTCAGTAATTATTTCTGAAGAGCTTAACTTTTCTGTGAAAGATCTCAGAAAATCATATGAAATAATGAAGACAAGGTGTAAGTTTTTTGCCAGTTTAGGAATGGAACTATCATAAGATCCAGCTTTACTACTCATTACTATTGATCATAAAGAATTAGTCAGAATATTACATAGATAAATGCATACCCACCTTTATACAGCACAATTCACAATAACCAAATTATGGGACCAGCCTAGGTGTACCTCAACAGATGCATCAATAAATAAAATGCAATGTGTATATATACATATATATATATATGTATATATACACAAGGCAGTTTGATTCATCCCTAAAAAAGAACAAAAGTATGTTGTTTGTAAGAAGATGGATGGAACAGGAGAGCATAATGTTAAGCAAAATAAGACAGACTCAGAAAGTCAAGAGTTTGTATACTTTCTTTCATATGTTTTCACTAGAGAGAAAAATGAAATTGATCCAAATATGTGCATGTATGGATATGCCGCAGTGAAACCCTCTATTATGTATAATTATTATAGACCAATAAAAATTAAAATACATGTCAAAATTCATGCAAACATTATGAATTAAATTAATTTACATACTGTTCACTATAACATTTAATTTATGAAAAATGTAAATATGGGACCATGCTTAATGAAGTATTTTAAATAGAATAACAGTGTTGGTAAAATATATTTGTTACTAGCCTAATACATTGAAGAGGCAGATTTTAAGGTATTATGCATGCCTTATCCTTCTATTGGCTCACTGCTGGAATGTGTACTAAAGTATAAATACATTTGCCTATTTGCTTACTATTTATATGCCTCTTAAACTGCTATCATAGTGTTTATTTTGCTTATTTTAATTTTAAAATGGGATTTGATGCATATAGATGAAAACAAAATACTCAACATGGATACTTTTTTGTTTTTTTTTTTTTTTTTTGGTATAAGAATTTGAACCCAGGGGTGCTTTATCACTGAGACACTTCCTCAGCCATTTTTATTTTTTGTTTTTAGATAGCATCTCACTAACTTGCTTAGTGCCTCGCTAAATTGCTGATGTTCACTTTGAACTTGTGAGCTTCCTCTTGCCTCAGCTTCCTGAGACACTGGGTAACGTTACAGGCATGTGCCACCATGCCTGAGCCACTAATTTAACGTTTAAGGACATTTAAAGATGATGTTTATGAAAAACATGTTCCATCCTGATAGGAATAAAAGAGGGAAGGGATCTTAAACTCTGAGAAAATATGCTTATTAGTTGTCATTGGCTCAATCACTGGCTTATTTTTTTTTAAAAAGAAAGTATATCTCTTTTGTCGAACAAAATGAAGGAATCCACTAGTAGTTTTACGTACAATGTAGGAGTTTACTTTTTTAAAAATATGGTATCGATAAGTAATCTTTGACTTTTTCATTGACTTTCTTTTCTGGTCAAATAATTATTCATGATAATTCTTCCTGTTACCTCCCAATGACACTTTTCAAATATATGAAGTATAAACATATGAGTTAGACATTATTTATCAATTCTAGGTAATTACTCAAACTTTAGGTTTACCTAACTTAAATCATGTGAACTCTAAGATTACCAGAATTTAACACATCTAGCAGAGCAACAGGTACCTTAACTTTGTAATTTTTATTTCCATATGCCCTGGCTAATTTATGATATCTGCTTCATTTTGGAGAAGTTAGGAGTACTTTTAAATTTTTGTGTTAAATATAGTACATAAAAATACTCCTTTGATTTCTTTTTAATTTAATTTGGGCTGCAAACTTGTTATATTCCATGGGATAGCAAATTCTAGTACTCAGGTATGTTTCTAGTAGCATCATGTTCATGAATTTCTCCCAGACCCAATTTATCATGCATTATACTGGCATTCTTCTTTGTCCTTCAAATATGAAATAAGCTTATTTCTAATCAATTCTAGGGTTTTTCATACTTGTAAATTTTTATTTTTGGAATTCTTTCTTTAGGTCTCAGAATGACTGCTTGAATTTTATCAGAATAAATTCCCTTACTTCTACTAGAAGACTTTTCCTGATTGTTCTTATCAAACAAAAAAATTTTTTTTCTTCTAACCCCACCAGAAATTCTTCATTCAGTTTTGTTATCCTCATAGTGATAGATAATGTGCTTGATTGGTGGAGAACAGTTTTGAATCAAAGGATCCAAGATAAAGTATCAGAATTTCATACCTCAGTGGACTGAATGGGGAGATATTTTCAGGAAGAATAATACATGTTTGAAATGAATTTACCACCTGTAAATAATTTTAGATACAAGATTTGAAGAAGGCACATTTTATATTTAAATTTGTATCGTAAACAAATGTATTTGAACAGGATTCGATTTCCGTAGTTAGACTGAATTAATAATGTAAAACTCAGGGAATTAAAATGGGAGATACTTTTGTGGCAGATGTAGAAGCAAGACAGTATTTAATGTTGAATGGGAGTGAGCTAGAAGTTAAAGCTGTAAACCACTAGTAACTACTAGTAGCTTTGAGGCAGTGGTTCACCTGTTCTGGCTTCCTTTTACTCATCTATAAAATTGAGCCTCCTCTATCAACAAGAATTAGTGTAGGCTAACTAAGGCTGACTTTGAGAAGTAGTGGACCAGTGTTCAGAGTGTGTTCTTTAGTGTTCAAAGCTAGTGCCTTACTTTCCAGCTGTGTAAAACATGGTTTGTTGTTCAGCCTCTCTGAATATCAAAGAGACACACACTTTTTCTAACATAGTTAATTACAAAATGCATCATTGCCACTGATTTGAAATGCCTCATTTTTCACATTTAAGTTTTGCATATACAGAAATCTATTCCTGGATTCTGTGCTTCTTTATGCCATTGTCTTTTTTTTTGAGCTAGGATCACAGTGTTTTTAACTTTTCAAAAATTGAATTACTCATCATATAAAATTGTTCTGCTGTAATGATAATATTAATACCTAAAATTTTATTCCTTATCCAAAACCACCACTCCACCAAATTTTGATTTTTTTATTGCAATTTCAATAAATATAAGTACAGATTAATAGTAGACTGACTGAAGTGTTTATAGCATTAAGACATTAACATTTTGATATTCCTTTTGTTCATTTTTGTTCAATAAAATGTGTAGATTTACTTGTTAAGAGTCAGATCTTTCATTAAGTTTATTGATGGGAAGTTTATGGCTTTTTATATTATCATGAATGTGATTTTTTTCTTCCTTTGGAAATAGAAATATGTTTTTTTATATTTTATTTCTATTAAATATAGTGAGTAATATTCTAATTTTTCACTTGACTCTCTAGTGTTTATAATTATGGAATCTGCAAAGAATGTTTTTTAGTCCAGTGTTTGTTTGTATTTATTTTAGGAAGGAGTTGAACTTATGTTAATTAAAAAAAATAGATATATTGCCCACATTGCAGTACTGTGATAAGCTTTCGTAACAGTCAATATAAAATATCTGACATCATAGGAATTCAATAAACAAAAGTTTTTAGTACTTTAACAGTACTATATGATTTGTAAATATACTAAATATATTAAAGTGTAAAAATATATTTGGATCTATGCTATGTTCAGGAGAGTTTCACATTGCATCTTATGAGGAAATAATTTCAACACAAGACATTTCATAATGTCTTGTGTTGTTGTTTAACTGTGCTTTAAAACATGACAGAAGTGATCGAAACATTTCTAGAATGGTTAATAAATAATCTTAATTATTTATTATCTACACTTATGAATGCCAGCCCAGGTTTTCAAAACAACACAAGAATGCAGCAAACGTGCACAGGGTAAGCAAACCACAGAGAAGTTTCACTATGAATAAATGATATTACTTTTGAAATATCTACTAATAGGGACATTTTGAAATCAATTTGATACATCCCTTCAATGTATGTTGTAGCCCTTGACATAGAACTTAGGAGAAACTATATGGAAATGTAGAAAATGCCTGTGACTTGTAATACAAAAAAGGAAAACATAAATGGTTTCTACATTAGGGTAAAATTGTGTATGTGTATGGATAAAGAGTGGAAAGGGAAAGTGTGCTGAGGTTTTGAAGCTATAGGTGACTTGTACAAAATTCTCTCCTATTGTTTTTAATGAACAGGATTAGGACTCTATAGACCTCTGGTTTGGGCTGGATGTAACAATAGATATCTTTCTTTTGCCAGAGAAATTAGCATAGTTTGGGTAATAGAGATCCATGTGATAAGTTCTTGGGAAATCACATGTAAACAATAAATTGTATAATTTTTTCATGATTAGGGGCATTCTTCTAATCATGTCCTATTTAACTTTTCTCAGAAGTATTTAATGATTTTTTTAGTCAATTTCAATGAAGTAATTTTTTTATCTTAAGATACTGCGATTATAGAGACATGTTTTATGGATTTATTTATTTATTTATTTATTTATTTATTTTCAGGGCTGAGGACCGAACTCGGGGCCTTGTGCTTGCTAGGCAAGCACTATGCCACTGAGCTAAATCCACAACCCCATGGGTATATTTATTAATAATTGTTTACTCACTCAACAAAACAAAGTGCCTTTGATTATGTACATGCTTGATAATCCCTGAGGATATCTGAAGATAAAAAGCCATAAGACACCATCCTTTACCTTCAAAGACCTTAAAGACCTTACAGGTTTTTCTTTTTTTTTTAAGATAGAGAGGGACAGTAAGAAAGAGAGAATCAATTTTATTTAGTTTTTTTGCATGACTTTCATTGTTCTGACACTTCATTGTGTACATGGTGCTGGTGTTCAAACCCTTGTGGATGCCAGGCAAGCACCGTAACCACTGAGCCTCCACTCCAGCCCAAAGACCTTAAAATTTAATGAGCTCACAATTTTCAGGAAATGATCAATGTTTGTTCACCAGACATTTTGCCAGTTGCTTTCTATATATTATATCTTATAACAACCCAGTGTTAATGGTATTTTCCCCTGTACTTAAAGATACCAAAACAGCTAAAAGTGATTACAAACTTACCAAAGTTTATGCAGCATTGAAATTAGCAAATTTTAAGTATGGTTCTGGAGCCAGCCTATTTTTTTTTTTTTTTGTCCATTGTACAGTAGGCTATCACATCTGTCCTCTCAGAAATAAGAATATTCACAGTGACTGTAGACAAAGACCTGTAAACAGGGGCAAAGAGATATTCCCGAAATAACATAGCATTCAGTACTAAATTTATACCCAGGATATTATCTGAGCAGAACAAGTGAATGTGTAAGTTTTTAAGAAACCTGGGATGGAAGATAATGAAATAATCAGGGTTGCTTCATGAAGAGGTTGATATTTTAGGCAAATTTGCTTTTGATATCGAGGATTGAACCCAGAGGCACTTTACCAGTAAGCCACATACAGTAAGCCACCTTTTACATTTTATTTTGAGACAGTCTTTGCTAAGTTGCTGAGGTTGGCTTTGAACTTGCAGTCCTTCTGCCTCAGCTCCTGAGATGCTGGGATTACAGGAGTTTCCCAAAGTGCCTGGCTTAGGCAAGTTTTAGAGGATGAATAAAACAATCTTTTACTCTTTGCTCAGTTTTTGCGTATCTCCTGACTGTTGTAAAGTTACCCGACCCTGAGATGATGCGGTTTGCTGAATTATCAGACTCTGGTCTTCTGTGGCCTGGGACCTCTAGCCATGCTCCAGTGCTTGTAACCTCTGGTTCACACACTGTTCTACCTACACTTTCCTAGCTTCACTTTATTGTTTAAATTTGCAACCTTATGCTTGCTTATCCGGGCACTACTCATTTTTTTTTTTTCTTAGAGAGGGACAGTGAGAGAGACAGAGAAAGAGAGAAACAACTTTATTTAGTATTTCACATGGCCTTAGTTGCTCCAACACTTAGTTGTGTACGTGGTGCTGGGGTTTGAACCCAGGTCCTCGTGCTTGCCAGGCAAGCGCCGAAACCGCTGAGCCACCACTCCAGCCCCCGGGCACTACTCATTTCTCTGGTACACTGTGCCTATATCCATTCTTTGCCTGCTGTTACTCATGATAAATCTTCAGCCTGCCCATTTTAAGACTGTACATGTAAAGCCTCCTGCTTGCGAAATGTTTGGCTATTCCAGGTATGTTTGTGGCATTACTATTTTAAGCTTTTTGGACAAATGCGATTTGAGTCTTATTGTGTAAATTTCACTTTGTTCTACTTTTAAAAATGGCCAAAAATACTCTGTGAAAACTTAGTATTTAAAACTTAAATAGAATGTCTAGAAGTTGAGGCTCAGAAATAAGAAATGCAATCTCCGAGAAACAGTGGAACAATCATGCAACGACTTAGTGGCTATTTCTTTTTTCATCCTTCTCTTGAAGGAATATTCATACATTTCTCCTGGAGATAGAATTACCTATCAAGGAAACTGGCTGACTCATAATTGTTGTAATATATTTCCTTATCATATTTGGGGGATGTCAGCTACGGCTCCTTGGAGATAATGTGGTTTTCTAAATTTTCTGTCTTTTATTTGTAGAATGATGTCATATTTATTTCTTTCAATATGTGATTTATAACTGATATAAACATTTTAGTTTCTAAATGAATTGATTCAGTTTGTTTTAAGGTCTTACTGATTGCTTTTTCTGAGGTTTTTATTTACCATGGCCTGTTTATATTGCTGGCAATGTTGACTAGAAACCTATTCTACAGATTATATGTATTAATTTATTCATCAATTTCTGGTCTCTATTGTATACAATTATTGACACAATTTTATGGCACATATCTCTCTTTATGGATATAATTATTCTGTTGTCTTGGGTCATATATTGTATTTCCTATTCATTGAGTAAAATTCTCAGTAGAGAAGCATTCCTAAATTCTGACATAGCTCAGAACTTTCTGCAACACACCAAGGAATCATAATTTCTTTTATTCCTCTATCCAAGATTTTTAAATATGGATTTGTAAGTGCTAGAGCAATGCAGCTATGTATTAAAGTGTGATGAGCTGAAACTTTGGGATCACAAAGCCATGGGATTAGTCCTACATGTGGAGCATGGGCCATATGTATTTTTAAGAATATGCATTCTTATCTAAATAATATTAACATTTATCTCAAGAATCAATATGAGGAAGTTAGGAAATATGTGAAAAGTTTTTCCTTTGGAGCCTGGCATTTATATGTGCTCAATAAATGCTTTTATCAGTAGTTTTCTACATGTTTTTTATTTCTGCAAGTATAGATTTCCTGTAATTATATCCTTTGTTTACATGTTCCATTTTCTTCTGGTAAAAAGAGTGATACGAATTTATGTTCTTTTTTGTATTTAATGTGGTGGTATATTTTGATATCACCATTTTAGAATTTGAGTGAAAGGCTGTTTCATGTATTCACAATGTGCAGTGATCACATTGCAAAATTTTCCTTCCGTATATGGTACTTGAGATTATCTGTAGTTTCTCATTTTTTTAAGAGAGAGGGACAGTGTGAGAGAGAGACACAGAAAAAGATAATCATTTTTTATTTAGTTTTTCATGTGGCTTTCTTTATTGTGTAGGTGGTGCTGGGGTTCCAACGGCATCCTCACGCATACCAGGCAAGCTCTGTGACCACTAAGCCACCACTCCAGCTGTATGGTTTCTAAAATTTGACCTTAAATCAGTAGTGTTTAAGTCTTGGAGGTTTCTCAGAAAGGACAGGAACTTCTCTAATGGTCCCTTACCTTGGAAAGGAGAGATTGTTAAGTGGTGGGCACTTGCCTGGCATGTGTGAAGACCTGGGTTTGAACCCCAGCACTGCCTATACAATTAAGTGTGTTGGAAAAACAAAAACCAGAAGAAAAAATAAATAAAATTCACTCTCTTCAAAAAATACTCCCTTACCTAAAAAACAGTTTGAAGATCAGGTTCTATGGTAGTAGGCCTTGAGGTTTCTCCTGGATGACGGGGTATGACAGATGGACATGGAAAACCAGAGGACACCACGAAGAGAACATCAACATCATGTTTTTCATCATTTTCTCTGCTCATGTGTTGATTTCCAATTTTCTCTTCTAAGCTCATGCCTTATTTTTTTTATAATTCCTGTGAGTCTCAGAAGTGACATTGTTTCTTACAAGAGATATGAATGAATCAATAACTAGCTCCAGTTATATGATGAACATTCTTTCAAATGTGGAAAAGTTTTCATTCTTTTTTAGAATAAAGTTATGTGGGCTTTTTGTTATTTTTTTCCTTGGTAATTGTATTCTGAAAATGGATAAAAAATAGAAAATCTTGAGCAGTAATATTTTGGCATTTTACATTTTTTTTTGATCCAATAGGCAGGTTAAATAGCTGCATATGCTTTGCATTGTTTCTGTCCGCTGTCATGAGAATGATCTAGACGGTAGAAGAATGTGGTGTTTTGGTTCCGTATCATAAGATTACAAAAGGAGTTTCTGCTGGATCATTAAAGAAAAATGGAGCCTGTTTTGAGTCTTAAAACTTGCTATGCCTCTGGCACCAGACTCAAGAGTCCCTTTGAGAATTGGAAGTTTACTGAGGCGACTGTATCTGTGTGTCTTTGTACATGGCTGAGTTCACTTGACCAATGGATTCCACATTGTGGGGAAAAGCAGTATAGTTATTTCTTTGTTTTATTTTATTTTATATTTTTGTTCCTCTCTCTATCCTAAGGCTACTGAGATTTTATGTCAGGAAACATTTTATCTTTTCTCTACCTCTTCTGACCATTGTTACAAATACTTAATATAAGAAATAATATGAGTTCTAGCACTTTGACTTAATCCCCAGTGTTCTGAGGTATTGGAGAGTTGTAGTTCCCTTAAGCATTGTCTGATTTACCTTGGGGACCAAATGTTTTCATTTGACCACATCTCTGGCTTTCCAATATTTCTCTGATTTAAGGAGTAGCCAGTCATATGAAATCACATTTCTATGACTCTTCATGCACTCATGAAATTTCAGAATTCACTGTAACCACTGTGCTTTAACTTTCAGTGGTTCCCTGAAAGTCTGGTGGGCACAGTTCTGATTACATGACTCTGAATCCACACCATGAAGTTTATTGTAGATTGGTTATCCTCCTGCTGATTCCTAAGGTATAAAATTATTTTTAACATGCTTTTTAAAGCATGTATAGGAAATGAAACACAAAGCCACATAATTGAGTCACCTTGCTTAATTTCACTTTGTAAGTTATTGGTTTCCTGAGAGGTAGCTTAACAATTGAACAGAGGAAAACAGTCCTTGAATTGAAAATATCTCTTTGGGCATCCCTATCCCATGTAATGACTGCCAGAGTGCATGACAGTCATTCATAAGCATGGGCTTTGAGCATAGAATGTACACCGCCTCCCCTGAAATTCATTCATCACCTCAAAGTACAGAGTTTGATGTTGTTTAATTTGTTTTCTTGAGTATTTGTGTATATTCCTATTGAATCATGATTAGTAAGTGCTATTTTCTAATGTTTTGGGATATATACATATATTTATATATATTTTACTGCTAAGGATCTATATATAGAACAGAATTCTTCTAAGAAAGAACATCTGTGAAGGTCCCATTTTTTTTTTTTTCTGGATCAATCCTTCACATTGAGAAACTAGTATGTAGGTAAGGAAAAAGGTCTCAAGTTGTATTGAGGAAATACCTTTTGAAACTTTTTGTAATTTGCTGATATTTTAATGTGAAGATATTTCTGTCCATGAAAATACAGGTGACTGAATTGTGTTAGTCTTCTCAGAATAAGATATAATTTCTAGCAGGAATGAGAAGTTTTTTAAATTTGCCTCAGTCACTTCTCAAATTTTTAAAAATATGTACTTGCTTCAGTTTTTAAAAGTTCTATATCTATTAGGAAGATGAATAGAAAACTTTCATTTAATTTGTATTAGCTTCTACATGAATTCCCATGCTTAAAATTGGTGTAAAATGGAACTTAATAATCAGTCATAACATTTCCAGTTAATTCAAATTTTTAAAAAATATTAATTTTCCTATAAAAACTAATCTATCTATGATGGAAGTATTTAGCTAAATGCAGCTTACATTTTGTAAAATATTACATTTCTCAAAATGGACATTTCTCAAAAGAAAACATATGAATGGCCAACAGGAGTATGAAAAAATGTTCAATATCATTTCTCAGTGGGGAAATGCAAATCAAAAGCACAATGATATACCACCTCACCCCAGTGAGGGAAGCTATTAACAAAGATAATACACAACAAACGCTGGAAGGATATGGAGGAGGAACACTTAATCTCTGTTGCTGGGGATCTAATGCAGTATAGTATGGAAGTTCCTCAAAAAACTAAAAATAGACTACCATATGCCCAGTAATCTCACTATGAAGTATATGCCCAAATGAAATAAAATAAATGTTTTGACAAGATACCTATATTCCCATGTTTATTTTGGCAGTATTCATGGTAATCAGTAAATGATAGTCCATTGACGGACAAATGAATAAAGAAAATGTATATATCCACAATGGAAAACTATTCCACCATAAAAAAGGAAGTCCTGTTATTTGTAACAACAGAAGACATTATGCTAAGTGACAAACCATCCATTCTTACTCATAAGTAGGATTTGAAAGTGTTAATCTCATAGCAGTTGAGACTAGAAGAGTGGTTATCAGAGACTAGGGAGGAAGGAGAGGGAGAGGTTGACCAACAGGTACAATGATATTGTTTGAAAGAAGGAATAAGTTTTGGTGTACCATGGCACAGCAAGATGAATATAATTAATAATAGAGTATTTCATATATCAAAATGGTTAGAAGAATTTGAATGTATTCATCATAAATGAATGATACAAGTTTAAGGTGAGGGGTTTGCTAATTGACCTGAGTTTATCACTATAGAATGTCTACATGGATCAAAACATCACATTGTTCCTCACAAACATGCACAAATGGATCAATATATTTTTTAAATTGGCAACAAAAATAATGTACTGTCCGTGCTATAGAATTGGATTTATGAATTGTACAAGGACAATGCTGTATTGTCTTAGTAATGGCTTGAGGAGTGTGCATCCTCAATTACCACTCACACTGCCCAACCAAGGAACTCAGGGAAGGGATGAGGCAGGTTAATTACCTGAGGGATTCTTCATTGAGCATCCAAACTAAAAGTAGGTCTGTCAGAGGTCATTCTTAGAAAAGTTTCTGCCCTCTGCAACTTCTGTCATTTGTTAAGGATGTAAAATGTGAGTCTTGATAATAGAACTCAATGTATTTGCAATGATGATTTAAGAATTTAATTTGATCCTTATCAACGAAATTCTCAATAAGCTAATATAACTGCTAATTACTGCTATTGGTGGCATTTAGGCATATTGAAGTCTAATTTTGACTTAAAAATTTTAAAGCTGTATTTACAAAATCGTGGAATTATTTAACACTTAGCAGGGAACATGTCCAATAGTATTACATATGGAGAGAGCACCCATTAAATTTTTAGAGATAGACCATGATCCACAGTTGGATGCTAAAGTTGCATAGCAGCGATCCTGGTTACTTACTGTTAAATCATATTAAAAGTAACTTTAAAACAAATTGCAGCCAGTAATGCATTGCATGCAAACAAAATTCTGAATTCATTTTTTTAAAGATTGCACATTGGAAGGAAAGACATTTACTATGATGGTCTAGAATGGTGTTTACTAATTATGAAATTTTATTTATCTTAATAACTACAAAGTGTTTTTATTATTGCTGTTGCATCTTTTTTTTAAGAGAGAAGGACAGTCATAGAGAGAGGGAGAATCAGTTTTTATTTAGTTTTTCAAGTGGCTTTCGTTGCTCACTCTGTTGCATACGTGATGCTGGGGTTTGAACTCACATTTTCGCATATGCCCGGCAAGTGCAGCAACTGCCGAGCCACTGCTCCAGCCCTGCTGTTCCATCTATGACTCCACCTCATTTCAGGGAAGTCCATGCTTCAGGGTGATTTTAACAGAGAGAGTGCAATCTAATGAGTTACAAGGAGGCAATGAGGTCCTGCTTTGCTCTGCTTTTTTGTTCATTTTGGCACATGGTTGGTCGTTGTTAATACAGTTACCTGGTAGAGTTTATGTCGTCTTAGAAGGAGCAAAATAAATGAATTGAATGCATGGAATACTAGATGATAAGTATTATGAAGAATAAAGAGAGCAAGGAGTGTTGGGAAAGCACAGCTTCATAATAGGTTACTCAGGGAAATACACTGAAAAACTAGCCTTTGAATAAATGCCTGGGGAAAGAGAAGCTGGTAGTGGTGCAGATGGATGGACCAGCAAGTGCAAGGGCCCTGTGGTGTCTCTGTTTAAGGATTTAACAAGAATGGCTCTGGGTTTAATAGGATAAGAAAATATAGGGATCAGAAGTTATATAGTCCTTGAAATAACAGGGCGAGGAAAAGCATATAATAGACCTGGGGCTTTATTCTCAAGCATAGAACACATTCTGACAACTGTTAAATGTCATACAAGACTGGCTCTTTGGTTGAGAATATTCTAAGGAAAGTCAGAGGCAGGTGCAGTAATTCAAATTAGAGATGATGTTGACCTTAATCCAGCACAGAAGCAGTGGATATGGTGAGAGGCAATGGGATTCTTCATACATTTCAAAGGTTGGGAGACCCATTAGGAGCTACTGAAGAATAGGATGTGGCATTTCAAAAAAAAAAAAAAAAAGAAAAGAAAAACATAATTAAAAGTTTTTCAGTATAAACAGTTGGAAGGATGGAGCTGTCATCAGCTGAGAGGAGATGAAGGAGACACCTGAGACAGGAGCTGTTTGGATGAGTGTGGACTGGGAGAAGAGGAGCTTTGACATGGTGTGCATATTATGCTGCCTGCCATCTGAGCAGAGGTACTGAGGCAGCGGCTAGCTGCAGGCGCGGGAAGGTCCAGGGAGAGGCCTGTCAAGGAGGAAGCATCAGTGTGTAGATCTACAGCCATAAAATTCAGATGACATTATCACGGGTAGTAGAGAGATACAAGGAGTACATCGGTGCTGCTCCGGGCAAGGGCAACGTGGCCATGCAGATGCGCCATTTGTTAAGGTTTTACATCGATGTGGCCAGATCTGGGGGCAGAAGCAGGTCAGTAAAACTCAGTCTCACTTTCCTTGTCTTACTGTTTCTTCCAGTGCCTCTGCCTCTCCTTTCCACTCTCATTCTCTTGTTGCCCCTCACACTGCAGCTTCTTTCCTTTCTTGCTTTCTGGAGATGGGGTTAATCTCTTTAGAGAAAAACTGCATAGTCAATACATCAGCTGCCTCATGCTAATCAAGGTTTTAGAATGGGCACTTCAAAATGTATATAACAGTATTTATGAAGTGATGATCAATCTTACCTGCTAAGTACCAACATTTTTATAATATTTATGAATCTGTTAATCAAAAATAAAAATTCTAGTAGGCATGGTTTTTATGTGTAACAAAACAAAAATGTTTTGATTTTCTTTTGATGACATAGTTATTCTGAATATGAAAAGATCATACAAAGTAAATAGAAAGAGATACAACTGACTTTAGAATGCAGTTTTTAATTTTAAAATAACTTTGTTAAGAGTTTTTATGTAAAAAAAAGAAACAAAAAAGCTGTTCTGGCCTCAGCAAGATAGATATGTATGTTTTGCTTACAAATTTTTGGAACATGAGTTCCCCACTTATGTAAATCACATCCTACTTCTGTGTATAAAACCTGTATTAGTATAAGAAAAATTTAATATTTAAAGCAAAGCTCAATAATGAATACTATACCTGAATCTAGTTTCTTTCATAAGCATGATTTCTTTTTCTTTCTAACCACTTGCATTTAGCAAAGGAATCCAAAGTTGTGGCTATCTCCTTGGAATTTAAGAAAAATTTCGTATTTACAAAACACAAATTTATAATCTGACAAAGTAAGATATAAATTCAACCACTATATGTATATATTACGTATGTATGTGTGTATATGTAAATGTTTCTGTGTACATATATGTGTGTGTATATCTATATCTATCTATATATACATACATATATACATACATATGTGTATATCTTTTAAGTACTGAGAATTAAAAATAGGGGCTCTCTACCACTGAGCTACATATTGTTTTTATTGTGAGACAGAGTCTCACTAAATTGTTAAGATTGGTGTGGAATTTGTGATCCTCCTGCCTCAGTCTCATAAGTTGCTGGCATTATAGATGCCATAACAGCTAACTGTATTTATAATTTTAAACCATTTTGGTATAGGTAAAAGTATTTCCTACCACATTATTACATTTAAATGTATCCTTATAATTTCCTTCAGATAAACTTCTTGCCCAGCTTATCATTCTTGAATCCATATTATAATAAAAAATAACAAAACAAAAATAAGATTTCGTAAGTTCGTCAGTTGTACAGTTGCAATGATGGTGCTAATTTAACTAAGTATGATTGATTGAAATCCTATGTACTACATACATTTCCAACAAAAAAAAAATTGTTCTTTTTACGTTCTATATTTCTGTTAAATATTCTAAAAAGTTTTAAAACTTACCAGATCTATAAAAGTGAAGCTCGGGGAACTTGCATTTGTCCTCCATCCTTCCTCCTGTAGCTTTAGGCTCCTGCCTTTGTTTTCATTTCACTAGGCAAGCATTGGCCTGTAGCTAATGCACTCAAATACCACTACAAGCTCGCATTCCCTGGAAAATTAAACAAAAAAAGGACCAGGCAGCAAAGCAGAGCAATTTCTGCTAGGTATTCTGTTTAGTTTCTTTTAATACACACTAATATTACTTTTATTCCCTGGGTACTCAAATGATTTCTAGCTTCCCTCCTTACAGGAAAATGAAGTAGATTTGTAAACAAAAAAGAAGTGAATTATATGACCAGTGATGGCATTTTGTTTTTTTAATAGGGAACTGTTATGGTGTTCTCCCAGAGGACATTGCAAAACACAAGCACTCTCACAGTTGTTTTCAATTCCTCTTGTGCAATTCAGGGGGAACTCAAGATAAGTTTAAAAGTACCTTACAGGCTCAAAGCACTGTATGTGGTTGAGAAAGGGGTAACTTTTAAAAGTGGTGCAATTATTTGTGTGTTCTGGTTTTATTAAGTCCAAGAACCAGGACTGACAATATGATGAACTGTCATTTCTACCTTAAACTCTCACCCTTGCCTTTCATTTGCAAATGAGCAAGCAAGTGGCCTGTTTTTAACACATGGACCATTAACTGCTGCCTTCTATTTGCATAGTAATGATAGTGAACCAATGGTGATTTACTGCTCTGACTTGTATCATAAATAACAGATCATTTACGCTGCTAATTACACTCATTTCCATATCAATAATGCATTCTGGGTTGTGTGGGATTAATGCATTAGAAAATGGAGTGGAATGACAAATTGATTCCTTACTAAAATGGTGTAAAACAGGTATTTATTACAAGAGGATACTATTAAGTAATGTAGATAAGTGCAAAAGGCATTTTTACACTTTATCCTTTAGGTTGTATCATCAGAAGGACAGATTTAGCTGTGTACAGTGGCATGCTAGGAGGATCACAAGTTCTAGACCAGTCTTGGCAGTTTAGTGAGACCTTCTCTCAAAATATAGCTAACTAAATAAATAGGACTAGGGATGTAGCTCCATGGTGGAGTGCTCCTGGATTCAGTCCCCTGTACTTGGCCAGGTCGGGGGCAAACCAGCCAACCCAAATATCACTGGAGCAAGCCCAAGTGTATAACTTTGATTCATATGTGTTCTTGTCTAATTGGCTAGAGTATGATAGTCCTAGTCCTCTGTCTCACATTTAAACTGTGGGTGGGGAAGTTATCTTTTAGCTCTATTATGTAAACCTAGACTAACACACTGCAAGAGTTACTTTTAAAATATAGGCTTTATTTCAACAGGGCTGAAGATATAAAGGGGTAGGTAGGTGCTAACAACTCATTACTACAGGAGAAACATCCAAATTCAGCACATGCCTTACTGATCAGTGGTGTTACACACATACCACAGAAAATTTGAGGGACTTTTATATTCATGATGAGTAAATATATACTTTTGTGTTTGCAAATACACTGAAAGACATAGAGGACTGAGAGAGTTATTGAGATTTTCTGAAACACCTTTTAATTAAAATATCAGCTTCTGTATTTCAGCTATAAGAAACTTTTGGCATATGGAAATACTTATTTAAAAGAAAACACACCATGAAAAAGGGCTAATTTGTACAAGTTATAGCCCCAGTTTTTCTATTATTTTAATGTACGTTTAGAAATAAAATGCATGAAAAAAGTAACAGTATGAAATTGTATTTTGAAGAGTCATATTCAAACTTAAAAGCAGAGAATAATGATAAATTATATATTTCCAAAGTTGTTAGAGTCTAAAATAGCTTGTAAAGAAGTTTGGATATTTTACAAATGAAAAGGAAGTTGAAAAGACTTGGTAATTTTTGATATGAGAAAACATTTCTGAAAAATCAATATGTGAAAATTGATTTAGAAGAAAACTGTATGATTATGATTGAATTAAAAAGCTAATAATTCATATGATTAGATGACTTATCCTGCATGTCAAGAATCTGATTGCTAAAGCATTTGGTGGACACTGGATAAAGAAATAGGAACACAAAAAGAATTCTCTTTGCTGACATTACATTTTAAAATGATGAATACTGTTTAAAAGAAAATACTTGAAGAAGGTAGAATAAAGCATAGACAGTGATTTTAAAAGTCATAATCATTGGTAGATGAATTTATATACAATCAAATGATAAAAATACCTATTTATAACCAAGAAAAAGAGAGAGAGGCAGTAGAGGTAGAGGCATGACAAATTTCTAGTAAAAGTAATTTTTCTAAGATCTGAAGACTATTTCCTACCAATTCAATATTTCTTTTATACTGTAACAAATGACTAAACTATAATTATGAATACATTAAAATAAGAATGTTTCTTTTGATGCTATTGTTTTGAATCACAACTGCCTTATTTTGGGAAAAGTATTATTGATTTATAAAGTAATATACTAATTATTGGATAAATACATATTTAAGTATACATACCTCTGTTATGGAGCTAAATAGACTGGTTAATGAGCTATATCTATGATACTAAATTATATTTATGAACTTATTATAACTAAATTTTTTAAGGAGAGGAACAGTGAGAGAGAAAGAATCAATTTTATTTAGTTTTTCATGTGGCTTTTGTTGCTCTGACACTTCATTGTGTACATGGTGCTGGGGTTTGAACCCACGTCCTCATGCATGTCAGGCAAGTGCTGTAATGGCCAAGCCATGACTCCACCCTCACTATTATTATTTTTAAACAACATTTTAGTTTTCAATGTGGTTTGTTATTACACTTTCATAACACACATCATAAAACAATTAGCATTTTCTCATTTTCATATAGATGCTTATACTTTAATCCAGAAATTTCATAGAACAAGCATTCTATGTGTGTAAAAATAGGTAATATACCAGTCTCAGTTGCTGCTATTGCTTGATGTATGACCTGAATGGTTATAAGTGCCATTTACCCACTGAAGATGCATGTGGTTTTGCCAGTGGTTGCCAACTCTTGGCATTGCTAGTTAAATCACTATACCTGGTCATCTTGATCATAAAGGTGACATATCTTCCTTCTCTGATTCAGATTGTCACTGTCAGCTTTGGGTACCACCTTCTCTCATTTTTTAGGACCATAGTTACTAAGTTATAAAGCTTTACTTTAAGCTGCCTGTAGTGACTGTAATATGCTTTCAGTTCACATGACTGTTTCTTATTGTAATGATTATCATTCTGCATTTGCTTGTAGTTGTGTTTTTATTTTCTTCCTTTCTATGCCTGAAACCTGTGTAGTTATATTGTGAATATAATTATGTTGCTAGCTCTACTCACAGAACTTATTTACACGTATTATTTAAATTTTTTTTATCTTTTATGTTCTTACTGACCTTAGGTAATTATTTGAGTATCTTCTAAAATGTCTACAGTTACTGAATAAAAGGTATCAAAATTCATAAGAGTCATTGTACTCTGGTTTTTAAAGTAATGTCATGCTCTTAACAATGACTAGTAGATATTTTCATTGAAAATACTATGAGTATTATATATGGATTAGTCTTGACAATTTTAAAATATGTATTTACATCTGCATTAGGTGATTCTTTTTGGTATTTTTTATCTTGAAAAGTACACAAGTTTTCAACTTTATAACTCACCTCCTCCCCAAATTAATGCAAGACATAAAGACCAATGGTTTTCTGAATAGTCTACTAGCCTTCAGGAGACCACTGAAGAGGTGAAACTCTGAGAATTTTGAATGTTTTTGGATGTACATAAAATACACAGGGTGAAAATTTGTTATTTTCTAAGTGGTTTAAGACAAATTGTCAATTTTTATTTCTGTGTGATTGGACTTTCTAAAGCAATGGATACCTTCTCTACTTTCAGTCAGTAAATGCTTTTGTGATAATTCCCCAGCATACAGCAAGTGTTAAGCACAAATGATGTTCCATCCCATTGAGAATTAGAGATCTAGTTTTTAATCACATTGGAAATTTCTAAATCTGGGATAAGTGTCCCTGGTGTATCATTATTGGAGACATTTTAAATACTGTATTTTTCCATTTATGACAACACACCTTCATTTGCCTTCTCTAAATTTGTCACTCCTTTCTATGCATGTGAGCTTTATGTCTTCTGAGTATGGACTTTGAATCAGAGTTGTTCAGGTAATACAATTTTAATTTAAAATACCTCATACTTTTCTGAGAGAATTTCTAAATACATTTCTTTACAGGTTCAGCTTATAATCCTTTGTGATTACACTGATGGCTCTGGTTCATTATTATCTAGAGCTTTGTAATTGTGTCAAAATTCCATTGTTTCAAAGAAAGTCCTAAAGAAAACCACAACATTTATCATGTCTTCAAATTCTCATAGTTGATGATATAGTTTCAACAATGTCTTATGTTCTTCTTCTTTGTGGTTCTTAAAGAAATTCTTGAAAAGCATTGATTTTCGGCTTGTAGTGTAAAAAAACACACATGATGTAGAATTTCCCATTCTTATTTTATAACAATATCTCAAAGTGATAACTCCTAAAGAAAGTGATTTTTCATATATAATAGAATATTCTTTTGCTGTTTGACAAACTAGATACAGAAAGCAAGAAGCCATGTGCCATAAGAAATAAGTGTTGAAGCAATTAAAATTATGGAACTGATGGTTAAATGTATGTAAGCAATATATTAATAAATGTGTATAAGCAAAGTTTTAATATAAACTACTTTTAGTATGATAATTTACAGCTGCCAATGTAATCCTAAAGAGGTTTATTGTAAGGTATACTGTGGAATAAAGACTGGTAATTTAAAATTTTATTCCTTGTGAAATAGAATCTCTAAAGTGTAAAATAAGTAAACAAATGTAACCTGCTATGGGCAGGCGACATTGATTTTATAAGGATTGTTTCATTATGTTGACTCCCATTTCTACTGAAATAAATTAATTTCTCTATTGAGATTATTTGGTTGGCAATTTTCATTTAGGCTTTAAAAATATTTGCCTTTCTGAATACAGAATATAAAATGATCACTATGAGATACCCATAAATGTGACCAATGTGTGGCTCATCTTTTAGCACTTAAAAAAATATTTGTCTAGGAGTCTTAGTCCAGAGTGAAATTTCCAAGTTGCAGGAACCAAAAAGATCCCTAGGAAGAAAACATCATCAGTACAATTATTGTATTCATCTAGTTATCTATTCTTTTGGCAGACATTTATTGATGCAGATATTGTGCTACGTGCTAAGAATATAACATCCCTGTCCTGATAGCTTGTCATCTGCCTGGAAAGAGAGCCATTGAGCAGGTAATGATAAGTTTGGGGCATGCCGTGAAGGTCTGAGTGTCACCATACCATGCTCTCTGTAACTCCTCAAGGATGATTTATTAGAAGTCTAGAGGAGGACCTTAGAAATAATGGGAATGTTCCTCAGTAGAATGCAGAAAGGAGCTTCTAAAAGAGGACATGCCTAAAATGAATAAGCAAGAATCCTGTCTGAGAAGACAAAGGCCTCTGTCGTTACTATTCAAACTTTTGATTTATTGATTTGGAGAGCTTGAACAGATCCCATTGCCCCAGAATTTAAACACATCATGCATACATAGGAAGTGGCAAGTTTAAGATGTACCCAAAGAAGCCAGACATTATTGTTTTAAAAGAACTTGAATAAATATATTTGACCTATAGGAAAAAAATTAAGTATAACCCTGAGATTTCAATTGCCTTTATATTGAGAGACCATTCCCAATCATAGCCAGAGGCTGGATTTAGATATTATTCCTTATGTACCAAATGTGAATTTCCTAAGTAAAAAATGAAATTATGGGGTTAGAGTGATGGCTCAGTGGATAGAGCACTTGCCTGGCATGTGTGAGCACCCAGGTTCAAACCCCAATACCACATACACAACTAATTGTCAGAGAAACAAAGGCCAGATGGAAAAATGAAATTATTTTCTCTTTAAAAAAAATGATACTATGCAATTTGAATTTACTTCTTGGAACAGTTTTCAGAAATACATTAATTTATGAAAATTCACCCATATTTTGGGTGAATTTCTTTGAAATTTGGATTTAGGGATGAATGTTAAAAATGAAAATATGTGTAACTGGATTCATCTGTGTATCAAAGAAAGTCATGAATGTCATATTCTCAGCACCTTTTCTGAAAGGTTGGCAGATATTTTAAGTTTCATAATGTACTCACAGTAATACAGTTTTTATAATTTTGCACTTGGAATGAATTAATTTTTAGTGTAGCACAAGATATTTAAGAAATACTTTGAAGAAAACAGTGTAGAAAACATTTCATTTTAAAGTAGGATATGTAGTAAAGCTTGTCAATCAGAGTTAATAATATTGTCTCAGCATAAGAAGTTTTAGAAAATCACAGACATAACATCTTAAAAATATTAACTATAATGGGACATATGTTCAGTTCTGGGTATGGCTTGAATATGTAATCTATGAAAATATAAAAAATATAAAATATACAAAATCAATGACAAACATTTCACTCCTAACATATTGTAAATCCTCAAAAAATATTAATATTAGTTCATCAAACTATTACATTAGTAAACTTAAACTTTTGGAAATAGCATATGTTATAATACAATCCATTGAAGACACATTTGTGTGTATATGTACACAAACAGACACACACGGTTTCTTAACACAGGTTATGTGTCTTAATATACAATGAGGAACTATTCAAAGTCAAACACATTTTTTATTTTTTACTTTATCCATGGTTAGAATGATTCTAAAGAATTTAAGTCTCTGGGGAACTGTAACCCATAGTTCAATGGATGTCTATAAATTTCCACGTTTTAGTATGTTTACTCCATTGCTTTTATTTTATTATTTTTTTTAGAAGGACAGTGAGAGGAGAGAGAGACAAAATCGATTTTTATTGAGTATTTCACATAGTTTTCATTGCTCTGACACTTAGTTGTGTATATGGGTGCTGGGGTTTGAACCCATGTACTTGCACATGTCTGGCAAGTGCCGTAACCGCTGAGCCACCGCTCCAGCCCCACTCCATTGATTTTAAATGTAAGCCAAATCTCATACCCAACATTTTGCTTCCCCTTGGTGTCGAGTGCAGCAAGGTCATATCATGGCATATGATATCACTTGCATATTAACTGGAAAATCACATTATCATTCTGCCCTGAATATGCTGTAAGTTTGGAAGTTCTGTTCAACAGTTTTGCTATAGGCAATTTGGGGATAGGGACAGAGTGAATTTTTAATATATCCTTGTCCAAATTATTAAAAGAGAAATGAAGTTACAGAAATATATATATATGTGTATATATATATATTAATAAATACTCTGAATAACAAATAGTCTAAGATATCTCACTTCTCTTTCTGCAAGTATGAAAATACATTCCAAGGAAAGTGTAAGTGCTGCTTCTTTGAAGCTTTCCTATTACACTGAAATTCAGAATTTAATAAACAAGTAGAATAAAATGAACTCTAAGACTATGTTATGAAGCTAATTAAAGGTTAATACACTTCAGAAACACCAACTGTCCAGGTAATCTTACCTTGTATTAAAGTCTACAGCTTAATTAGTTGTTATGAAGGCTTTGTGGTAAGTCATTTATGTCTCTTAAGGAAAAATATGTTTCTAGTTATAGTTATTATTTAATGAGTAATCCAAGGGAGACAGTTAATTTTGTTAAGGAACGTTTCTCAAGTTCTCAGTTCAGTATTTTCAAAATGAATATTTAATTTCTCTTTTCTCTATAATATTTTTCTTTTTGTTTTCTTAATGCTTTGACAATTGAAGGGAAACAAAGCTTTTTATTTTATGAAATTGTAGATACTGATTTTCTTTTAGAAAAGTCAGACTTTTTCAATAGAAATTACTATAAAGCTAATACTGTTAAAATTTAGACTCAACTGGTGTAAATACTCATACTTGGACTACTAACTCTAAACTTCGCTACATGACACAGACTTATATTGTAACTGCAAAATATAGAGAACACTAGAAAATATTAACTGAGTGAACTAGAATAGAAACTATGAAGACCTAGAGTTTACACCATTGATAATTGTTCAGGTACTGTTGATTTTCCTTTTGTATACTGAGACAGTGCAAATTTGTCAGCATATTTTCTCTACTCCTTAAAGAGAACTGTTTTATTGTGCTCAGGCTGCTATAACAAGATATTGGAGTCTGGCTAGCTTAACCAAAGGATAGTTCTGAAGGCTGGGACATCATAGCTTCTGAGGGTTCCTTTCTGCATTGTAAGAGGCTGCCTTCTCACTTGTGTCTGTTTTTATGAGTACTCATTGTATCATTGGAGTGCCACTGTTTTGACTCACATAAATCTAATTACCTGTCTGAGGCCCACCTCCTAATAGCATCACATTGGAGGTTAAAGTTTCAATATTATGAATATTGGGGGAACACAAAAATCTCATCCATAATAATAATTAAATATATCTCATTTCTATGTTATTTCAACAAAGAGTTCCTCAGGAAAGATCCACTATTATAAGTGGACAATGAAATAGTTTATCAGATATCAAAGTTGCAGGGGGCAGTAGTTTTCATTGAGAACTGTTAAAAGTTGAATATATAGCTTAACTATGACCACCCCATTAGTATTCTGCAGATTTCCATTACATTTTTCTCTTTTTGATCTCTATTTATTCTTGCTTTGTTAATTTAAGGCCTTATAAGATTTAGTAAAGAAAAAGAAAATCTATTTTTTTTGTTTTAGGAAACCAATAAATATTACTATATCTGTTATATATACTTTTGAATAAAAAAGAACATGATTAATTAAAAATATTTATTTAGCATTTGTGTTAATTGGAAATGCATAAAATAAGCCTTATATGCATTTTCAAATTAGACTGAGAGTATACAATTAAAAATGAAGCAGATAAAATTTAGTTCTTGTTTTATCTTCAGTGGTAATGCTTGGGAATTTCTTCTAAAGTATAGATGTTTTCCTCTTCTTTAGTTAGTATGTTTTTTTGAGTTAACATATTTCCTGTAAGAAAACACTTTATTAAAAAAAAAGAACTGATTGCTATATAAAGAATTTCAGAATTAACTCTTTACAAGAAAATACCTAATTTTCCTCTATTTATTTAATGGCTGTGTTATACCCAGTCACAATTCTAAGATACAGAATTTTACAACTTATTACACAAGCATTTATTAAACACTTGCTATGTCTTGAAAAAAAAAGAAAACACTTTATGATACTATCTTATCAGTCTTTGGAGCAAAGGAAGTAGAAAGCATCCTCATTAACCAAATAAAGTTGAATTTGATGAATTTAAAGGTTTTAATGTGCTGATGTTATCTTTGGATTAGTCAACCTTTGAAATACTAGGAAAGAAAAACCTGCCAATGAGTGAAAGGTAAATTAATCATTATTGTTGAGGTATTCTTGTGGAGTGCTTTGAGGTGTCCTTTCCTGGCCCAAGTTCTGGGGCAAACCCCAGGCTTCTTATGTGTTTTGTTAATGTACTGTAGTGTAAGTAATGATGTAAGAGTTGAGCTTGGGTATCTCATGAAGTGAGATATATACATATATACACACACACACATACACACACATATATACATATATATGTGTACATATATATGGGTTAAATTAATCTTGTCATAGTTTTAAAGGCTTTATTCATATTTTATGTGAATGTATTATGTGTGCTTGAATGATTTAAGAACAAAGCAATTTGAGGCTCCAGAGTTGTATCAGATGTAGTGGATTTTTATTGTCATTTTGAATACATCTTAAAAATGAGCAAATGTTTCTGAACCCCTTTCCTAAGTAAGGGTTGCATGTTTTCACAAGACTCTAGTGGGTGTGTGCCAGATCTCTCTAGCAAAGGAATGAAAGGATGTTCTAAACAGTACACTATTGTGCATTTCTATCAAAGGCAGGAAGCTGGAGTGCTTGATGTGTGTCTTAATTCCTCTACTTCTTGTCCTGCTGCCGTGTTTTCAACAGCCTGTTCATTTTGATGTGGCAGATAAATAGGTATGGGTGGACCCAGTGGGAGGGTAACTTTCCATTGATTGAATTGGCAAGGAAAGATGCTTTAAGTAACTACCCTCCATGTCTTTTGCAATCCTATTAGCAATATAAATGTGAGTCCCTTGAAAGTTTTGGGGGATGATCCCATGCATAGCTGGCTTCAGAAATCTGTAATCTGTATAGTTACCCAGGGCTCTGATCTTAGAGGGGTCCCATGCTTTGTTTTTATCATGAAGTCTTAAATTTTGAAAAAGGAGGCCCCACATTTTCATTTTGTACTAGATTCTATGACTTTTCTGGCTTTCCCTGCTCTCATGAATGATGTCATAATTTTAATAGAAAAAGAGAGCTCTCAATTGTTGTGTCCTTCCAAATAAACCACCAGAATACATCTGTATAACAATATTGGAAACTAATGCTTTGTTTATTATTTTAAAGGGGAAGATAAATAGCATTAGAAGCTCAGTTCAGAATAATTGGTATTGTGCTATTTGATTAGATGTTCATATTCATGTTTAACTGGATATTTTCTCTTTATTTTGTCATACAATATCATAGTTTATCGAAGCTTTTTAAATACATTTTACGTTTGTTAGACATGTATATCCTTGTAGTCATCAAGTAATTTGGAAAAGTCTCCAGTTCAGCATATTTTTCTATGCAAAGAACTCTCTGTGTTGTATCTGTTATTTTGGGTATTTTGCCACAATTTCTAGATGCTATTACCTTCATCTATATGGGATGAAAGACCTGCAAATATAAGTATATAATATTCTGAGTTATGCCATTTTTTTTTTTTTTTTTGTGGTTTGTCCTGCTTTTCTTGACACTGACTTAAGAAGATAGACCAGGGCTAAACTTCCTTGTTAAATGGGCATTCACAAAACAAAAGAAGTGGAGCCCCCCCCCTTTTTTCCCCTAAATCTAATTACACAGCCCAAGTATTTCCTCCCTCTGTTCTTGGATCATTTCTTCTACTTCTAGGATACCAAAGTAGGTAAGAAAGGTTTGACATGAAAATTAGGTTTCGGACTTACTGCAGTGGGATAATGATCTCATCAGACATGTTCCTGAAATCATCATTGGTTTCAGTTTAATAGATTCAAAGACTCATTTGTTGTGAAACAAAAAAGCGTGTTACTCGTAGTTGAATTAGCATCAGGTTGGCAGAGTTGAAGGCAAGTTTTGGCCTAGTGGATGTTTGGATTTGGTTTCCTGAATGTTTATTTCAAGCCAAATGTCTAACCAGACAGAAATCTGTGCATGTAGCCGTTTATTGTGACAACAACTACAGCATTAGACAAACCAGTCTGGTCACAGACTAAGTTAGCTTCCACATCTTTAGCCAGCTTCCTTTTGTGGTTCCAGTTTAAATCAATTCAATATGCTGTCTAGTTGAGGGTCATATGAAATAAAAAGAAAGCTAAGGGGAAAAAAGAAGAAATGCTGGACTGTTTTAATATCTGCATATTGTTAGACTAGTAAGGACTTGTTAAACTTCATATTTTTATTAAGATCAGAAATTTTAAAGTGAAAGATTCAATTTATCAATTAGACTTAAAATACTAAGATTGGAGTCTTGGAATTTCCTTGAAATCATCTTATTATAAAATCTCTCAGTTTTTGGAATGAAGCAATTCAGAGCCATATAAAGTTATTACAGCAGTTCAGAATTCTTGGAAAAAGATTACCTTCCAAATTGTAGATGAACTTCTGATATGTAAGATACCTCTACCTACCAAAGGCATTAAGCCTGCTAAATTGCAAATATTAAATCATTTTGAATTTTTAAAGTTCTTAGTTAAAAGAATTTAGAATGAAAATATAAATTTTATAGACTTCTACTAATAGGGCAATGAATCTGCCAGTTTTACAAAATACTCTTCTGCATAAAATACTCTAAGTAGCACTATTTAGTCATAAGTCACATTACTATTGAAGTTTAAAGGATTTCTAATAGCAGTCAGGAATTTTCAGAGATAAATTCCCATGAAATAACATTAGATTGTTTTTGAATATTTGTATTTATGTGCATTTGTGTATGCTTTTTTTTTTTTTTAGTTTGGTACAACCACCTTATCTACTTGTGACACTTGATAGAGGACTTTTACCTACTTTATCATATCCAAATAATGCTGGAAAATGGCAAACTCACATTTTAGCATTCTTTCACATGTGATACAAAACTGAGAGAAGATTAATTGAATTTCCCTGATTATTATAGTTATTAATTATCAGACTATAACACCCTCTCTTTTTGTTATCATTGTGAAGATTTTTTTTTTAGAACAGAATCTCTGCTGATGATTTGTCATCGTCAGAAGGTAAGTGCTAATGCTGTTAATTGTGTGATTTCTACAAATGCACACATGCACATGTTTGTGTAAGAGTAATTGTGGGGCTGGAGCAGTGGCTTGGCGGTTACAACACTTGCTTTTCCTGTGGGAGTATGTGAGTTCAAACCCCAGCACCACAAACACAATGAAGTGTCCAAGGAATGAAAGTCACATGAAAAACTAAATAAAAATTACTTTTTTCTCTCTCTCTCTCTCTCTCTCTCTCTCTCTCTGTTCCCTTTTTCTTAAAAAAGAAAAAGTAATTGCCTTTCGAAATTTTTTTCACAATGCATATTAAATAGTCTAAATAAAAAGAAAAATAGAAATACAGACCTGAGCCACATAAAGACTTCAAGACCGGGGCCCTTCCTCCTGTACTAACTGATATGTAAGATACCTCTCCCTACCAAAGGCATTCAGCCTGCTAAATTGCAAATGTTAAATCATTTTGAATTTTTAAAGTTCTTAGTTAAAAGAATATAGAGTGATAACCGAAGCTCTCTGCGCATTGTTTGTGTTATTGACTTTTAAAATTAACTAGATTCTTTCCATTAATAAACATGAGACAAGAAAGAAAACTGTAAAACTGCTTTGCAGTTGTTATTTATTCCAACCACTGTTAAATGTGATCACCCTAATTAGATTAACCATGGGTAAAAATGGCTTGTCAAAAGTAAATAGAATATAATAGTAGAGACAGTTTATATTGAGTTATTTTAGTGATGCAGCCAGATGTATTTGTGGCTATTCAGTTTTCCCACTGATATGAAATCATAAGTTAATAAAAGAGGAGGTGTACAAGTATTTTACTATTTATCTGCCTATCACAAAATGACTGCAGAGGGAAGTATCCTGTTCATCAGATTGCTGTAGATTAACAAAAATTGGCAATTAGAGGCCGAATATTTTATGATCGAGTTTTAAAATGCACTGAATTGTACATAAAAGCCCTTAAGCTACTTTGTAACTCAAAAGTTATCTCACATTATATATGTAATTGAGTGTATTTAGAATGGTGATTTCAGTTGAGAACTGAAAATATGTCGAAGTTGGACTACCATGCTTAACTTGAAAGAAGAAACAGTGGGGAGATTAACATGGGACTCAAATACTTGACCAAAATTGAAGGGGAGATTCAAAATTTATAAAGAGAGGTTCTGGTAGACTGTTATTCCCATTCCAGTCCCTTCCAAAGGTGCGATGAGTGTGAGCATAATTTTCTTTATAAATGTGTCTTTAAGAAAATTGAAGAGAGAGTTTATTAATTTGGGGTGTATGGGGATTAAAGAGAAATGATGTAATATCTTGATTTTGGAGTGACCTAGACAAAATTGTGTTGGATTATCAGGGTTGATCCAAGAAAAAAAATAGATTAATCTTTTCCATGTAGCAGATGAGGGGTACAGGAAAGAATTGGCATGATGTATCTCTGGGGTCCTGTCTGAGATGATGGTCCAGAGGGTCAAGATGACCTTTGCAACTAGAAATAGCAGATACTTCAAGTTAACCAGAGACTAAGATCTTGAATACATCCTAGTCAGGAGAATTTTGGAGGAGAAAATTCCAACAAAATTGCTAGAGAAAGAGAATGTGACTTTTCCATAGAGTTTGTGAAAGTATGTAAGAGAACAGTCACTTTACAAAATTGATAATTAATAAGACTCCTACACTGTATTTTCACTATTCAAGTAGAAACTTTTCTATTGCTATTTGATCCAAAGCTGAAGGACTTTAGAAATGGGCAATAGCAAGCTGAGGCAGAAGTGGCAGAAGCAGAAATCAAGGAAAGAGAGAAATCATTGTTTCTCCATTCTGATAATAGTGCTTGAGTATCAGAAGGGATAACACAATACAGTATTAATCTCTATGCATTGACTAATTTAATATAATTTTCTTGCTTTTATGTTTGTACATCTTTCTAACTTTAGATTTTACAAATATTGACTGGGGTAATTTCCAAAATTTATAGGTGATCTCAGGGTAGAAAAAATGTAGATGATGTAGTTGAATTGGTAATAAACACTATTTAAAGACTGCTTTTAACCTCTGTGTGTCTATTGTTGTATCACTATAAATGATAACTTTGAAACTGACAGAATAGGTACAAATTCAAAACATAGTATGCTTTAATTTTATAATATGACATAGTTTTGTCTCATTATATTAAGTATTAACATTTTTTATCATGCATGCTTGTAATAAATAGGAGTTTTTATAATAAAATAGTTCAGATCATTTTACTTAAAATCATTTTTAAAATTTTTTTTTAAAAATTTCAAAACTAATTTATGTAGATAAAAATTTGGTTTAAAGATTATAAAACTTTTCACCAAATCTAACAATTAAAAGGTAAGTTGTCATAGGGTGAAGCTATACTTCATTATTTTGAGGCTCCAAGTCATCTTTCATGAACTATATGGCTATGTTTATAACGATGTGCATATGTATGTATGTACAAGAAACTTATGATTCTAAATGAAATAAATTTGAAATGAAAAGTAATATATTTGCTACTAACATTTATATTTTATTTCATATTTTTATCTTTAAGTTATTATACACTACTGTTTTATTAGTTTGAAAAAATATGCAGAATTGTTGCCGTAAGTTATTGTCAGGCTTAGATGAAAAAAGAAGAGGAGAATCTTATTCAGTGAGACCACATAAGCATTCCATGCTGTAGATAGGCTTTATGCATAATTTAAAACAAATACAAAATGCCTTTCAGGATTTTCCAAACTAATATAGAAAACTTAAATGAGAGAATAAAAATAGAACTTCCAGGATAATATCAAACTAAAAAACTTCACAGCAAAGGAAATTATTAACAGAGCTAAGAGACAGTATATGAAAGAGAATATTTGCTAGCTGATAAGTGTTTGATATCTAGAATATATAAGGAACTCCAAAACTGAATAGCAGTATAACATATAACCCAATTAAAAATGTATAGCATTCTTTCACATAATTTTTGTCAAAAGAAGATATGTGGCCAACAGATATGTGAAAAAAAATGTTCAACATTAATAATCATAAGGAAAATGCAAATCAAAGCCATAAAGAGATTGCAGTTCATCTCAGTAAGAATGGGTGTTTTCAAAAAGGCTAAAATAACAAGTGCTGGCAAATGTATGGGGGAAAGAGACCCTTGCGCCATTTAGTGGGAATATAATTTAGGACAGCTATTAAGGAAAACAGTATGGAGGCTCCTCCAAACATAGAATGCCATATGATCAAGCAATGCCATTCCTGAGAATATACCTTAAGGAAATGAAATCAGAGTGCTGAAGAGACATTGGCACTGCCATGTTACTGCAGCATGGTTCACAATAGCCAACAAATGTAATCAACTTGTCTATCTGCTGATAATAGATACAGAAAATGTGGTCCTTATGCTAATACTAAGCAGCCATTAAAAAGAATGAAATCCCATCACTTGAGACCACATGGAAAGAACTGGAGATCATTACCATAGTGAAATAAAACACAGAAAGACACAAAGAGGCAAGTACAAGATGACCTCACTCACGTAAGGAATCCAAAAAGGGTGATCTCGTAGAATTTGATATTAGAATGGTGGTAACCAGAAGCTGAGGAGGGTAGGTGGGAGGGATAGGTGGGGAAAGTTTGGTAAATGGGGATTATGTTATTGTTAGATAGGAGCGAGAGTTGTGGTGTGCCATTGTACAGTAGTGTGTTTATGGATAACAGTAACGTACTGCACATTTCAAAAAGCTAGAAGAAAGTGAAAGTTTTCACCATAAATAAAAAATGAGGAAATAGATATGTTTACTATGATTGAAATATTACATATATTGAGACATCATATGGTACCACATTAATATGTGCAATTTTATTGTTATGCACCTGTTAAAATTCATTTAATTAAAATATTAAAACCTCCAAATTTCCTCCAAAGAAATCTATCCATCTATTTACACTATATATGGAGGAATATACACTATATACACATATATTATTCCACATGAAAAAAATTCATGTTTACATGTACATTCCTTACTGTTTTAGTTTAAATATACCTTTTTCATAGTATTTTATTTGTTTTATGTTTTAATCTCTTTCCTATTTGTGAGGATTTATAAGTATTATGAAATTTCACATATATGATTTTGTATGCTTGAATGTTTTCTATTTTTTTTTAAAGAGAATGACAATGAGAGAGAGAGAAAGAGAGAAACAATTATTTAGTTTTTCATGTGGTGTTTCACTGCTCCAAGACTTTGTTGCATATGTGGCGCTGGAGTTTGAACTCCTGTACTCGTGCATGCAGGCAAGTGCCATAATTGTGGAGCCACCACTCCAGCCCCTCCTATTATTCTTGACTCCCTAACTCTAGTTCACAATCCAGTACTGATATACCAAAAATAAATCATGCAATCTTCCTTATCAAAGACTATGATGTTTATCATATATTTCTTAATGAAAAGTCATTCTAGTATGGACTTTTGATGATTCTGTTGTGTAGGGGTGTAAAAGGTTTCTCTTCTAGTTATACTTTTTACACCTTTAAAATAGAAAATCCAGAAGATTAAAGAGAAAAAGTATTTATTTGTTTCAAGTTTTATAACTAATAAGTCCAGGAGGCTTCTGTGATATGTGTCTTTTATTTTAGATTTGTTGTTTTCTACAGTTGGAGCCTGGGTTTATTTCAGTGTTTATGTCAATAACTAGAATATACACATTTAGACTTGAGAGTGCTGCACCATTTACTCTGAAAAATTAGTTCACTCTGAAATTGGCATCTGACGTGATGTTTTGTGGGAGCACAGATTTAGTTGTACGTTTGTTTCTGAAGTTTGCTGATCAACATTTTCATTGTATCATTTAGTGATTTATCATCATGTTGGAGACTGATGAATGTGACTCATGGTGTCAGCAAAGTGGAGCCAACAACTCATTCTACAAATTTAATGGTGAAAATGCTTAATGCATTCTCAGCATGAGTATCTGATAAGCAAAACTCTTTGATCATCATGTGTTATAGACTAGGTGTCACTGTTTTACCTTGAATGAATTTTTACAAGCATTGAACTTGAAGCAGAGTAGGACACTGCTATTTCTTAAGCTAACAGATTAATTTATACATGAGATATATTTTCTTCTTAAATGCACATGCACATTCACCAGTATAATTAAATGTACACATAGAATTTCATTAAGGATTGGCTAGATTATACCCATATAAAAAGTGACTCACAAATCTTAAGGACTTTAAAATATCAAAGTTTATTTATCAGTCTTGATAAAGGGCCTTTGACAGATGGCTGGGCACTCTGCTTCACATCACCACTGTCCTTCCTTCACTATGTAGGCTGATGGAGCAACCACTGTCTCTCACTCTGTCAACATTTGTGCCAGAGGGAAAGGGAATATATTAAAATTCTACTGAGTCTTGAAGCTTCTGCTCTTGATACTTACACTTACATTTCATTGATCAAACTGAAGAAAATGTCAAAGTCCAAGTTCATTGTTTAAGGGAAATGCATGCCTACTATAGATAAATCTAAAAGAAGAGATAGAGAAAAAAACTTGTGAATAATCCTAATGAACACTAAGTATAGGAAATGGACATAGATACTGCTGTAGTGTGTCTAAACAGAGTTGGGTTTGTAAGGCCCTATCTCCAAATCAACATAAACATTAGTATCATTAACTTATTGCTTTTTTTTAAATCCAAAAATTTTTTTTATTAGCAGTATATAGAGATACAATCGAGGGGGAAACATTATCAAACCAACAGTAATCGATGTATATATACTTTGTTATCCAGGGGTAATGCCAAAACATGGATGACCACCTTGGGTTTCACCTGTTGCAGTTAAATGGGTATCTCATGGAGGAATGACATCGGCTTCTGGGATGGTTCCCCCATCTTCCCACTCTCCAGTCTCCTATGAGTTCTTTATACACCCTCCCCCCTCCCCATCCCCCTCCCTCCAAGTATCCTAGGGAGCCATTCCCCTGTTACTCTGAGAGTCATTCAATTTGAAGTATTGTTAGGTTAGC
>PVKS010007827.1:0-71201 GCA_004027875.1 Aplodontia rufa | reverse complement strand
CAGGAGAAAGAGGAGGAGAAAATGGGAAGGAGAAGAAGAGGAGGAGGAGAAGGGGAGGAGGAGGAAGAAGAGGAGGAGGAAGGAGGAGGAGAAAAGCAGAAGGAGAAAGAGGGGGAGGGGAGGGGAAGGAGAAGAAGAGGAGGAGGAGGAGAGAAGGAGGAGGTAGAAGAAGAGGAAGAAGGAGGAGGAGAAAAGTAGAAGGAGAACAGGAAGAAAGAAGAAGAGGAGGAGAAAGAAGGAGGAGGAAGAAGAAGAGGAAGGAGGAGGAGAAGAAGAAAGAGGAGGAGGAGAAGAAGGAGAAGTGGAAGAGGAGGAGGAGGAGAAGAAGAGGATGAGGAGGGGGAGGAGGAGGAGGAGAAAGAAGAAGAAAACAAGAGGAAGAAGAAAAAGAAGAAGGGGAGGGAAGAGGAAGAAGAAAAGAAAGGGCTCACAAGTTTTAAACTACGTAGTGGTCTGAGAAGTGTGAAGAAATCTCATGTGGTCCTGCTTGGTCCTGCAGTGGTGTGGGTCATGTTTTCCTCCAGTGAATCCATGATGTACCTGTTACCCATCCATTAGTTACTTAGTGGCCACCTTGATTATCAAATTGACAATTGAAATATTACAGTGCTTGTATTCAAGTAGCCATTGTTTACCATAGGTAAACAAAGTGCAAGAACAGTGAGAATGGGGGCTGAGTGGTGGCTCAGCGGTTACAGTGCTTGCCTGGCATGCATGAAGATGCAGGTTTGAGCCCCAGTCCCACACATACAATAAAGTGTTGGAGCAACAAAGACCACATGAAAAACTGAATAAAATTGATCCTCTCTCTCTCCTCTCTCTTTCTCTCCCCCCCCAATCCGCTCGCTCTTAAAAAAAAAAAAAAGAAGAATAGTGAGACTGGCAATTTCGATATGTCAAAGACATTTATAACTGCTTTTATGTGAAAAGAAGAAACGTTTCAGCTGAATAGTCAAAACATTTTAGTGTTAGTTATTGCTGTTAATAACTTACTGTGCCTTATTGATACATGAAAGTTTATCACAGGTATATATGTATGCATAGAAAAGAAACATAGTATACAGAGGGCATGGGACCTACCATCTATGGTTTCAGCACCCACTGGGGGTCTTGCAATGTCCCGTGTGCATAAGCAGTAACTAATGTAACAAGAAAAAGACAATGAATGACCTCAGAATAATCATGCTGACATCAAGAAGGCAGGAGAAACAAACAACAGATAGACAGACAAAAATAAAGTTATCTTGTCCTGGTACCCTGATGGCCCAGGGTGGAGCACTCCTACCCCTATGAGTGCAACTCTTGTCTCTGTCTGCTGCCTACCAGCTCTCACTGTTCCCCTCCTCCACCCCTCACTCCAGAAACCTGCATGACACAGGTGTGGGGTGGCCTGTTCTGGAACCTTCTCAAGGCCAGTGGCCTTCAGGATGCACCCTGCCTACTGCCAGTTCCACATGCCCCCAGCTTGGGCCCATGGACACTGAGTGCTGCATGGAATGGTATGCTGGCCACCACTTACCCAAGGGTGGTGGTGGAACTTCCTGCTGTTTCATGATACTTCCCTCAACTGAGGCTGGGAAACTGATATTGTTTTTGCAGAAGGGCAGTTGGAGAGGACTAGAGTTTGTAAGAAGCTTGTGGGAGTTAGGGGAATCCTGGGATCCAAGGAAGGCACAAAGCCTTCAATACAGCCTGGGGTTTGTGGAGGCAGGACCTGCAGCAGAGCTTTCCCAGGCAGTGCCTCTGCCTCCTGGGTGTGAGCAAACTCTGCTGCAAGGACAGGGATCCACTACAACCTACTGTGGGTGGGAGGAGCAGGGCCTCACCAGCCTTGCTGCCACAGAAGTCACTCCCTCCTCCACCTGCCTTGTGACACAGGTGTGCTAAGCACCATTGTGCTAAGCATTGTGTTCTGAGCTGGGGAAAGTGCCAGGAGCCAGATGATGAGAATCGTACTGTGGATCAGCAGGGATTTTACAAATCTAGCTAAAAAATGCTCTGGGCCTGCAGTGCCACAGGTCTGGGTCTCTGGGGGCTCACATGTCCTGGGACAGGTTCCTTGATGTCTCTGCTAAGGCCATGGGGGTCTTGAGCCCCACCTTTTCTTATTTCCCTCTCCTGAATGTCCTGGGCTATCAGGAGGAAGAAGAGATCAGGAGAGCTCCCTCGTAGGGACAGAAAAGGGGCACAGAGAGTCCATTGGGCCAGGCCTCTGGTTCACAGGGATGCCACTGGGTTCTTCCCGGGCAGAGGTTCCCAGAGGCCCCTTGGGATGGGAGGCTGTGACCTTGTTAATTCCACCTGCACATCCAGGGGCTTTGTCCCAGGGCCGGGCAGGTGGGTTACAGGCCTGCTTCTGTGCTTCCTGCAGCTTAGCCCTGGGAGATCAGCCCTGGGGGCTCCATGTGCCCCAAAGCCCAGGCAGGCAGGGGCAGGGAAATAGCAAGCAGGTGCCCACACATTGCAAGGCTGTTCGCACTGCACAGCCATCGTTCACAATACCTGTCCTCCTGATTTGAGAACACACAAAGCAGAAAGTGTTTGGGAGTGGTGGCTTCATGTCACCTTTCCACTGGTTGATGATAACAGACTCCTGGGCCCCTTTGGGTGACTCTGGTGACCCTTTCCCTGGATTTGCCTGCACTTCCTGGATGGTCCTCTGACTATCCTCCCAAATGGGCCCTGAGGCCTCCCAGCCCATACTGCCCTTTCTAGCCCTCTCTATGAATCCCTTTTCTGTGAGTCTGTCTCCCACTTGGACCCCAAAGAGGTTCCTAACTAGGATTGGCATCCCCAGCCTCCACCTAACTCCTCTGATCCCTACACACACACACACACACACACACACACACATACACACAGAGGCACTGGCCATGTTCTTTCTCCAAGGCTAGCCTGATCATGTGGTATTTCCTGAGTTCTGCAAGGCCATTCCCTTACCTGACCTTGCTTTTCCGCCACTCGCTGCTCCCTGTCCTTACCTGTGCTCAAACTGTGCCTGCCACAGCCCTACCTACTCTGTGGGGCAGCAGCCTAGGTCCTGGGTGTTGATCGCAGCTGGTTGACCCCAGCAGCTTCCTGGTCTCCCAGGCCCCGCTGGAGGCTCCTTCCTATACCAGCCTCTACTGCTCCTCAGTGGACCTGCAATTTGCTCCTACCTGGGGCCTGAAGTGTGTCTTGCTCACCTTTCATTTCCAGTCTGGAGCATAGGGCTACCCCTTAGTGTCTGCGGGATTAAGAGGAATGGACAGGAGCCCTGGGCTGGAGCAATGAGGCCACCTTCGGCAGACTGACCCCTGTGCCTCCGAGGTTTGTGGCACTCTTTGTGTCCTCCGATGGACCCAGGACAGTCCCCCTGCCAGGCGATCACTTCCTCACACCTTCTTAAGATGCCCGAGAGGCCCCCTCCCCTGTTCTCCTTTCCTCATAGGAATCCTCAGTTCATAAACAGGCCTGGAGAGGCTTTCACAGGGCTCCCAAGGCATCTGGCAAGTAAAACCCAGTGCACAGGGGACTAAACCACTTCCCTCCTGCCCCTCCGTTCAGCAGAATCCTGTTCTCCTCCCCCTTCCTCCTCCTCCCCACCTTCCTCCTCTTCCTCCTCTTCCTCCTCCTCCTCTTCCTCCTCCTTTTTTTTTTTTTTTGGTACCAGGGATTGAACCCAGGGGTACTTAAACATTGAATCACATCCTCAGTCCTTTTTATTTTTTTTATCTTGAGATAGAGTCTCACTAAGTTGCCTAGGGCCTCACTAAGGTGCTGAGTCTGGCTTTGAACTTGCGATCCTCCTGCCTTAGCCTCAGTCACTGGGATTACAGGTGTGCACTACCATGCCTGGCTGCACTGTCCATATTCTATCACTGTTTAATTATTTTAATTTTTATCTTATTTATCTATTTACTTACTTATTTGTGGCACTAGGGATTGAATCCAGGGGCGCTCTACCATTAAGCTACATCCCCAGCCCTTTTTGAGACAGGGTCTTGCTAAATTGCCCAGGCTGGCCTTGAACTTGTGATCTTCCTTCCTCAGCCTCCAGAGTCTCTGGGATTATAGGCCTGGCCACCACACTGGGCTTATTCTCTCTTTAAAGGACTTGAGATGCTCCCTCTGTACTCCTCCATTGTGGAGGTGGGTCTCATTTCTTCCTAACCTGCTGTCCTCCCCTCACCCGCTGTCCCTGAGCTGGAGTTAGGGACCCTGAGCAGGTGGCCTCTGGGCTTCTAGGTCTTGGATTTCCTAGCTGTCCTGGCCTCTGGATGCACAACACATTCTGCTTTTCCACCTGCCCTCTTTCACTCCTAGCTTTGGGGGTCTTCTCAAGTCTGGCACACCAATCCCTGAAGGTCCTGCCCCAGCCGAGTGAATCCACCTTCCTGGCTCCCAGTTAGCACCTGCCCCTGCCCTTCCCTGGCTTCTGAGCAGACCCTGAGAGGTAAGGGGAGCCAAGGGCTAGAGCTCTCTGTGCCTGGCAATCCCTGCTTATCAGAGCTCAGGCAAACAGCACAGGGCTGGCAGACACACTTGAGGGCAAGGTGTGCAGAGGAGGGAGGTGGAGCTCAGGGCTTAATGCCCAGAGACAAGAGCTCATTCCTGCTTGACTCTGTCACCAGCTAGCTGGGCAGTTCTCCTCACTGAGCCTCAGTTTCCTCTGATGTCTAATGAGGACTTTGCAGACAAAGTCAAGCCAGCCAGGCTGAAGAAGTCCTGAAGCTGGCCTTCAACTGGCTCAGGAAGAAACGAAAACACCATGTCTCTGCAAACAGGTTTAGACTACTGGGATAGAAATCCCCATCTGCAAGGCCATCACAGAAGCTTCAGGCTTTAAAACCACAGGCCAGAGAGATGGTGTGTTCTGAGGCCACCAGTTCCCAAGCAGTTCCCCAAGACACTGAGGGATCACAAGGGAGACTTGTAGGACACGGATCAACTTCAAGGTATTCTCGACCAGGTGCACAGCCTGCATCAAACATCAGATGATCTCCTGTGAACCCAAATCAAGGGTCTCCCTACAAAATACCTAGCCATGTCCTCAGTGGTCCTGGGGGCATGATGGAGGATGGAAGGGTGGAGAAGCTTGAGGGATGTGGTGGCAAAAAGCAGCAGAGGACCTGAGATGGGTTTTTGGGACAGAAAAGCTTGTTCTGTTCAGACCCAAGACTCTGCACACGGCAGTCAGATGTAGGAAAAAGAAGAAGTCAGAGAAATATTTGGTAAGATTGTTCCACAAGAAAAGTGAATGCCTTCTGGGAAACCATCTTCTCCCAACTTGCACTAGTTTCATTCAGCGATTATCAAGTTCAAGCAAAGTATCAATTGTCTGGCCTTCCTTCCTTCCATTCTTCTGTCCATATATCCATCAATCCATCCATTGTCCACCACTCATCACCCATCCATCTATATCCATCATCCACTCACCATACATCCACTCATCTATCCATTGATCCATCCAGTCCTTTAGCTTCCATTCACCTAACCATCCTCCCTCCCTCCACCCACCATTCATCCATCCAATTATCCTTCCTATCCATTCCATCTTCCAGCTTCCATTCATCAAAACATCATCCATCCATCTACCATCCATCCATCCATCCATCCATCCAATCCTTTAGCTTCCATTCACTTAACCATCCTCCCTCCATCCCTCCCCCCACCATTCATCTATCCAATCATCCATTCTGTTTTCCAGCTTCCATTCACCAAGCCATTTTCCGTCCATCCATCCATCCATCCATCTATCCATGAGTCCACAATGAAAGTCCATTATTATAAGCAAGGGGTAGGGAAGCTTCAAATCCTGTCACAGCTTGGACTGAGAGTCTTTCTCTGAGCCCCCTCCCACCTGCCGCCTCAGTATGCTCAGAGCACAGGACATAAACCCAAGCAGTTGGCACACAGGATGGGCCTTGGGGAAGCAGAAGGTCAGAAAAGGGAGGTGGGTAGAAAAATGGTGAAATCTGAGTTAAGCCCTAGGAACCTCACACCCCATCCTTCATCCAGCACACGCAAGGGTTACAGAGGGCAGTGGCTGTCCCAAATGCGCCAAACCTCTCCCTCCAGCCATCTCTCTCAGTCTCCACCAGGCTCCAGTCCAGGGACTCACTCCGGCTCTTATCTGCCATATCCAGGAGAGGACTCGCATTGGAGTCGCGAGTCCATTCTTGGGTCACAGTAATACCAGAAGGGGGCTCCTTGCCACCTTGGGCATGGCCATGGCTGCTCTCACCTTAGGTCACCTGGAAGGAAGCCACATCCATGGAAAAGATCAAACCATCTTTCCCATTCCTGTGGTGGACTTCCAGAACATGCCACCATGGGCACCACAGTGGGCACCCCTTCCCGGCTGTGGGGAGGACAGGGCAGGCTGTGTGCACAGCAGCCTACGCCCCAGCCCCTCTCCTCCAAGCTGCCCACCTTCCCTCTTCCCGCGGCCCCTCTCCAAGCCCGGAGGGGGTGTCGCGGTGGCATTTGGTAATCACACGGCGGCACAAAAGGCCCGGGAGCCACCTGAGAGCGGAATGCGCCCGCGCCCCAGAGTGGCCGCGGCCCCTGACACCGCCCGGCGGCCCGCTCGGCCGGGCGCCTTGCTGACCCGCTGGGGCTGATGAATCCGGCTTTGTGCCGCACTGTCACGCCGCGTTAGACCCACAATGGCCGGCGATATTTTATATGAATTTCCCCCTGGCCGGTGATTAGGCGATCGCCGGCCAGTCATAGCAACCTGGAAGTATGCGCTGCCCGCCGGGCCGTCGGGCGCGAGGGGAAATCCCTATTCAGACGCTTTAATTCAACACCCCGAAGGGCGTGTGAATCGCCAACAGCATTTTCACTTTTCCCTTGTGCTTAATCTTGTCGTCGTCGCGGGGACATTGTGCTCCGAGCCGGGCGCGGTGGGGCGTCGGCCGGGGTCCCCCTCCCACTGCGGAGAGTTAATGATATACCGGAGAGGCCCCCGGAGCCAGGGAAGCCCCCACCCCCAACGCGCGCTGAATGGCAACACTTTCGGATGGGAGGGGTCAGGGGTCGCAACCTGGATTTGGGGATGCAGTTTCCCTGAAGAGCTGCCCTTTGGTCTCGCCTGAGCGCTGGGGCTGCGACGTCCCGGCCGCCGCGGCCCCTCCCCTTGCGGCCCTCGAGTAGACTGCGGACACACAGGGCGGTGGAGAGACCACCCCCTGAGGGGCTCCGGATGTTGGAATCGGTCTTCAGGAGGGGCTTTGCCGGGAGGGAAGGAGGCTGGGCTGCTCCTCCGTGCGCAAACGGAAGGAGAACAGGGTGTCAGTCTGGGACACACGGGGGGGGGGGGGGCTTGTTTCTGGACCCACCAAGGGCAGGTGCTCAGGCACACACACCCTTTCCACCCTTGAGGCTTGAGGAGTCCTGTGGAACCCACCAGGTCTCTGCCCATGATGTGCTTTGAGTGGGGTCAGCCTGGCTGTCACCAGACAGGGGGGCATCCACTACTTAACAGGGTGCAGGATGTGCCCACTGGGTGGGGTCCAAATGGGGACCCCACAGTGAGAAAGGGCAGGCTCTGCCAGCAGGAAGCCCCGAGCAGCTGTTGGGGACCAGTGGAGAAGTGCCCTCCCCAGGGGGTGGTTACAGAAAGCCAGGCCCCTCCTATATGAGGTAGCTGCCCTGTCCCTTGGACTGGGAGCTTGAGAGGACTCCTGGGAGCAAAATATGTCAGTGTAGGTGCCGGCTGAGGCCCCAGCATTCAGAGGTCCCTGGCCATCAGGCCTCACACCCTCTTATGGCCCCTATAATTCTTCTCTAAGGTGCAAATGCCCCACCCAGTCAAGACAAAGCTTGGCTGTCTGCAAAGCACCATGCAACCTATAACCCTGCCTCCTGGAGCCTGGGCCACCATGTCCACTGCACTCCCACCGGTCTCCTCTCATCCTGTGGGCCCCAGGCCCTGGGACTGACCAGTCTTCCTTGGCTAGTCCTGCCCTGCCTCTGCTTGCAACTTCACCTTGCCAGAGGTCAAGAGAGGGATGTCAACTGGCTCAGGCCCTCCAGGTGTCCAGGCCGGCCTTAAGGGACAGATAAGTTGCACCCAGTCTCCATGCACTTGAAATTCTTCAAATGCTTTCTGGCCAGAGGTAGGATGGAAAGTCCTGCTGCCTTTGGAGTAAAGAGGAGGGAACTCTTCAGAGCCCTGCTCAGCTTCTGAGGCTGAACTCCACATCCTGCACATGCACATGATCACAAGTGCACTTGCACATGACACATACCCCCATCAGACACTTGTGCATACACTCACACACATGCACATGTGTGCACACCTGTGCACAGTTCACACTCAGGTGCACTCTCTCACGTACTCACAGCCTGGTTGATGTTAAACTCTGTTCAAGGAGGCCGCCTCAGCAGGGTGGCCAGGCATCCCCGTGGTCCCTGCCACAAAGCATGGGGTGACCTTTGACATGATTAGGGTCACCCTGACCCTAATCCAATCAGATTGATTACTGTGAGCTGAGTTGAGCCGCTGAGGCTGAGGTGGGGGGGGCGGGGGGCAGGCTGGGGGCCTCCACAATGGCTTCCCTATCTGGCCTCTCTCTGGGGTACCTGGAGGGGGACCCACCAGGCATCCTGCCCTTTAATCCCAGCATCCCCTTTCCTATTTAAACCAAGCAGTGAGGGTTCTGTGTTCATCCAGTGGAAAAGGGAGGGGCAAGACAGCCAGAGAGAACAGGGAGAGAGGGAGGAGCCTGAGAAAGTGGGAAAAGCGGGGCTGGGGGTGGAGGGCATAGGGAGAGAGTTGGCTGCTGAGACCTGTTTGCAGAGGGGACAATGCAGCCTGTGCTCAGCTGGTGGCATGGAAGGGTCTGCATTGGTGGGGCGGGGGCATGGGATGCTGAAGCTGGGCAGTCCAGGTTCCAGCCCGCAGCCAGCTGTTTGGAAATGAAAGGGTGGACACTGGCCCTCAGGCCGGACCCCAGCATTCTTGTCTGCTGGTTAGGGAAGGACCAGACACTGGCAGGGTGTTGCTTGGTCCAGCGAGCCTGCTGCATTTATTCAGGCCCTGTGAGAAATCCTCAGTGACCTGCAGTCCCCTTATCATCTCCCCAGACAACTCATGGGTGGGTGAGGCAGTAAGCCTCAGGAGTCCTAGCTCATGCCTGCCCCCCAGGGAGGCCCCACTACCTGCACAAAGCCCTCACATCCTAGGCTTCCAATGATGGTCCTACCATCTGTCTGGAGACTCTGGAGCCAAATTGCTGAGGTTGGAGCCCCATTGTGCCACTGTGCCTCAGTTTCCCCACTTGTAAAATAGGTTCACCATGGTGTTGGCCTTGTTGTATGGGTGTTAGGATCTGAGTGGCCTTTGAGAACTGAACTTAAGAATTCCTGGAAAGCACCATCTATGTGTTGGGGGGTGGGATCCTTGCAGATCTGGCCAAGTGCCCTTCCTCTGGGAAGTGCCCCCACTGCACTGTCCCAGGCTTAGCTCTTGCCTGCCACCACTCCCTCACATTGACTGTCAGCATGTGGGCTGTGTGTGCATCTGCATCAGGGGACCTTGTATCCACCAGGCCCAGAGACCCTTCTTGTCCCAGCTCAGGCTCTAGTAGATCTCTAGATTTCATGGAACATGCTTGACCCTGGGGAGTTTGGACCTGGGCTGGAGCAGTTACAGCTCTTGCCTGGCATGAGCAAGTACATGAGTTCAAACCCAGCACCATGTACACAACAAAGTGTTGGAGCAATGAAAGTCATATGAAAAACTAAATAAAAATGGATTCTCTCTGTCCCTCTCTCTCTCTCTCTCTCACTGTCCCTCTCTTTTTTTTAAAAGATGATTAGACCATGTGAGAATCTGTTATTTCTAATTTCCTGTTTTCCACACAATTTAAGGAAGAGCTCATTGATTTGTATGCTGACAATTTTTAAAAATTTTTGATAATAGATGGCCATGTGATTTTTGGCACATGTAACTCCAAAACAATTCTAAAGAACTGAATGATACATTATAGTAAAACGCTCCCAGTTTTCTCTCTTTACCTGTAATGACAAGGTTTTCACACCTAGATCCATAAAACTTAACAATGGGATGGGCTGAAGCTGACGCCCAAAGGTGAGAAGCAGAACCCTTCAGAGGTTAGGTGAAAACAGCCACACTCAATCTCTGCTGCTGTTCAAGGTCCTGGAGGCTTTGCCAGGATGAGCAAGCAAGAAAAAGAATAAAAGGGATCTGGATAGGAGGAAGAGATAGAAACAAACACACACACACACACACACACACACACACACATTTATAAAGAATTCTGCACAGATACACACAAATATGCTAGAGCCAAATGGATGGAAATGGAAAAAATTATACTGAGTGAAGCATTGCAAACACAGAGACTTAAGGACCAAATGCTTTCTCTCTTATGTGGAAGCTCAAGTAAAATCTAAGACAGGATGATAGTTAGCTGAGTTTATGTAATAAACTTACCTTAGTTGAAATTTCACATAAGCTGGGGAACCATATCTATGAAGGTAAGGGGAGAAGGGAGAGAGGAAGGGAGCAGAGGAAGGGATAAAAGGAGGTTATCAATACAGCTGGGAACACGCAACTCCCATGAGAAGCCCAACTATACAAAGGCAGGCAGAGAAACCCAGAAATTTCAAAAATTAATATACATGTATATGTTCCTTTCCAATTCTGCATGGGGGTAAAGCAGAGGAGACATTAGATCAGGGAATGGATGACGATGGGTAGATCCTGGACTAGGATTGGCCTTAACTTACTATCTCACTACATCAATATCCATGTATGCATGAATATGTAACAACAATTCCCTCCAATATGTAAGACTAAGTTGAACAAATAAAAAAAAATCTGCTAGAAGCCATGAACGACTTCACCCAGGTTATAGAGCACCTGTGGTGTATTAAAAATACACTAGTGTTGGGTTTGGCTCAGGCCTGTGATCCCAGCGACTTGGGAGGCTGAGATAGGAGAATTGCAAGTCAAGGCCAGCCTGGGCAATTTAAGGAGGCCCTGTCTTAGAATGAAATGTAAAAGACTAAGTCTGTAGCTTATTGGTAGAGTACTTGCCTACTATCTGCAATGTCCAGATCTCAAACAAACAGAAACTCAGAAGCAGAGACTAAACACCAGAAATGAACAATCCAAACAGATGAAGAAAACAGTGCATTTACAACAGCGTTAAAGTGCATAAGATAGGGCTGGAGCAGTGGCTCAGCAGTTACGGTATGTGTGAGGATGCGGGTTCAAACTCCAGTACCACATACACAACAAAGTGTTGGAGCAATCAAGCCACATGAAAAACTAAATTGATTCTCTCTTTCTCACACTCTCACTCACTGTCCCTCTCTCTTTAAAATAAAAAGTGCATAAGATAGTTGGGGATGAAATTAACAAGAAAAGCACAGGAATTATACAATGAAAACCACAACACATCATTGGAAGAAATCAAGGTCAATTTAAATGGAAAGATTCTGTGTTCACAGATCAGAAGACTTAGTGGCCATATTCACCAATGCACCTACAGATCCCACACAATCCCTAAAAATCCAGTGTCTTTGCTGAAACTCATAAGTTGCTTCTGATGTTCATGAAGAACCGTCAGGGGCCTCAAATAGCTAAAACAATCTTGAAAAAAAGAACAGTGCTGGAGGCCTTGCACTTTCTTACTTTGAATCACACTACAGAGCGCCAGGTACCAAAGCAGTCTGGTATGAGTGCAAAGCCAGGCATGAGGACCAGCGGGACAGAAGAACAAGCCGTACATAAGCCATATGTGGAGGGTCTGCTCAGCTTCCACAAGGGTGCTGAGAACTCCTGGAGGGGGAACAACTGATTTCACAGGGGAAGGAGTGAAGTCAGACCTTTACCGCACACCATCCTTACAAAGTCCACTCAACATAGACCAGAGACCCGCACGCAAGAGTTAAACTGTAAGACTCTCACAAGAAAACCTCAGGAGAGCAAATTATTATGGACTCACATTAGGCAATGATGCCCCAAACCAAGCACTCAAAGAAAAAGAAGACAGATAGGATTTTATCAAAATCAAATGGAAACCCTCAGGAGAGTGAAAGACAACCCACACAGTGGGAAAAAAATACTCACAAATCATATCCTGGAGGATGGACTTGTGCACAGACTAGAAAAGACAGACTAGACTAAGAACTCTCAGAGCTCAAAACAAGAACGACAGTGCCATTAACACACTGTTTTCCAAAGAGGGCACACAGATGGCTGGTAGCATGTGAGAGCACGCTCAGCATGCATGGGGACCCTCACACAGGTGGCTGGTAGCATGTGAGAGCACACTCAGCATGCATGGGGACCCTCACACAGGTGGCTAGCATGTGAGAGCACGCTCAGCATGCATGGGGACCCTCACACAGGTGGCTGGTAGCATGTGAGAGCACGCTCAGCATGCATGGGGACCCTCACACAGGTGGCTGGTAGCATGTGAGAGCACGCTCAGCATGCATGGGGACCCTCACACAGGTGGCTGGTAGCATGTGAGAGCATGCTCAGCATGCATGGGGACCCTCACACAGGTGGCTAGCATGTGAGAGCACGCTCAGCATGCATGGGGACCCTCACACAGGTGGCTGGTAGCATGTGAGAGCACGCTCAGCATGCATGGGGACCCTCACACAGGTGGCTAGCATGTGAGAACACGCTCAGTATGCATAGGGACCCTCACACAGGTGGCTAGCATGTGAGAACACACTCAGCATGCATAGGCACCTGCACACAAATGCCAGTAACACATCAGAACACACTCTACATGTGTAGGCACCTGCACACAGATGGCTGGTAGCATATCAGAACATGCTCAACACACACAGATGACTGGTGGCACATGAGAACAGGCCCAACAAACACAGAGAGCCTGTAGCATGTGAGAACATGCTTTACATGCATAGGCTTCCAGGAAATGCAAAGGAAAACCCCATGGAGACACCACTTCCATCTAACAGGATGGTCAGAATAGAGCACACCACAAGTGAAAAGTTCTGGCAGAACTGTGACATCAGAGTCCTTGTTCCTTGCTGATGGGAACATTTAGGTCTTCCTCAGAATGTCAGTCGTCCCCAGTGGTCAGCAACTGGGACCCGAAAGCGCACACATGGTAAGTGTCACTGTTTATAATAGGCAAGAAGGAGAATAAACTAATGTGCACCAGCTGCTGAGTGGAGGAGCAAAGCGTGCTCTAGCCACACAGAGTACTCCTCAGCCTGAAGATTAGGCTCCAGGGCTCCAGAAAGGGACACACTCACAGGCTCCCTCAGCAGCCTGAGACAAGGTCAGTTCCAGACCTGGTTCCACACAGGCTCTGGGACTTGCATTTGGGCAGCTGGTCCCAAAGCCAATATGCTAGCTAGGACCCCATTGTACAAACCTGTGCCTTTCAAAGGGTGTGGTCCAATCCTGACCCTCCAGAGTGCTCCCCGAGGCTCAGTCTTGGGGACAGGCCCACTGTCTGGTGGCAGCCTGACAGGAGTGTGTCTGACCCTCCTTACAGTCTCCTCCCTGTAATGAAGTCACAGGGCCGTCTCTCCTTGCCCAGGGGCAGCAGTTCTGCAGTGATGTGGGTGCCCTCCCTGCCTCCCAGAGACTTCCTGAAGTCCTGGGATGGTGTGCTCCCAGGATCCTGGAATAGTAGCAGGGTTTCCAGGAAGGACCATGTCCTTTCCTCGACCTCCTAGGATGGCTCCCAGTGGGACAGGCTTCCTTCCAAATTCCTGCTGTTACCTCCTTTCCTGGGGAAGTGGAAGCCCTGGGAACTCCACCCTGGCTTTGGAGTCACACATGCACCTGACACCAATGCCATGCCCAGGGCTGCCTGGCAGCAGCAAGTGCTGCACATGCTTCCCCTGCCCCAGGCTGCTGCAGCCAACAAGGCGACCTGTGTGGGCAGCACCTGCACCACATGCACCCTGGGACATCCACGTGCACACACACGCATAGGCACATGCAAAGCCATGTGTGCTATTTGTACATAGGCACACACATCAGTGTGCATGCATGTACATACAGTAAAACCAGGAGTGCATAGCACGTGCATGCATATACCACACCCACATGCACACTTGCTAATTGCATATCTGCACGTGCATACACCATCACGTGTCTGCATTCATACACACTACACTCAGGTGCACATACACATACCCTTCACATGCCCCAGCATGCCTGGCAAGGCACAGTGCCCTGGGGACCTAACTCCTTCTTTTCAGAGTGGCTGTACCCTTGGGAAGCAACTATGCAACTACCTGACAAGCAGCTCTGTGAAGTCGCAAGCTGCAATTATTCTCCCACTTCATGGACAAGGACGCTGACACTCCAGGATGCGAGCAACTTCCCTTCAGGGGCACAAGGAGGTCACCCCAGGTCCCTAGCTCCAGCTTCTTCCTCTACTTCCAGCCAGACTTGCTGCCCCACCTGGGGAGTGGGGCGTGGCCCTCAGACTGGGCTCTTCCTGTCAGACACCTCTTGTCCTCAGTCTTTCTGCATCCTAGCTGCTGGGACCCAGCCAGCTCATTTGCTCCTTCTGTGTGCTATCGACCCAGAGTGAGCAGGGGGCTTCCCTGGGCTCTGGGCGGGGTGCAGTACACAATGGCAGAGCAGTGGCAGGCCGTGAAACTGGACAGGCGCACAGAAGCCTCCAGGAGGGACTGGGGACGCTGTGTCATTGGCTGAATGACAGAACAGAGGCCTGTGGGAGCCAGGGGATGAGCCCTGCCAACAGGGGGAAGGGTGCTCCTGGCCACGGGGCCCCTCTAGTGGGAAGACAAGAGTGCACCATGCAGCCCGGAGGTGCATGGGACTGGAGGGGTGGGGCGTGTCATGGTGCCTTCGAGCTGCCTGACAAATACCCTGGCCCTAGAGATGTGAAACAGACCTGAAGCCCAAGGTCAGGCAGGCAGATTCCCATCTGGGGAAGGTGGCTTCTGGATCGCAGTCCCCCTTCCTGCTATGTTCCTTCATTAGGACCAGATTCCTTCATGAGGCTCTGGTCTTGTGACCTTTTCACCTCCCCAAAGCCCTACCTCCTGATGCGGTGGCCTGTGGTAAGGAGTGCCACCTAGAAATGTGGGAGGTGCACATTCTGTCTGTCACAGAAAGGATGCCAAGGAGGCAGCCGGGGCCAGAGGACTCGAGAGATCAGGGAGCCAGGGTGTGGCTATTGAAGGAGGCACAAGGTCTGGCAGCTCCTTCAGTCTCTCATGGGAACCCCTGAGGTGAATGGTGATCCAGGTGGCAGATGCCTTGACAGGAAGAAGCTGGACTCTCGATTGAGGCTGAAGGTGTCACTGGAAGGACTCTGAAAGGAGAGGTCCACTGGAAGCAACAGGAGGCTGGGGCTGCAGGTGGAAGGCCAAGAGGCCAGGGGAAAAGTGACTGTGGAGTCATGAGGTTTACTCCAACCATGGCCAGCCTGTGAAGGAGCACCCCCAGCATGGCAGGGTCCCTGGCAGGACCTTCCACACCCCTGCTCCTCTGCCCAGGCAGGCTTGCTTCTAGCACCCTCTTCCCCAGGTCACCTGGGGGTGTCTTCCATGGACAGCCTGGTCTCAGGCCTCTGCTGCAGGATGATACTGGCACCAGCTGGGCAGATGGCTCTTGAGCTGACTACACTGTGACCTTCATGCTGGTCTCCCACAGTGACCTATACACCATCCAGTGGTGGGGTCTGTGTCCCCCACCCTAGGACCCTAGCTCCAAGAGCCGTGGAAAAACAAGCAAAAACAGAATCCACAGGCAAGTCTCTGGAAATAGCCAAAGGGGTACTGCCACCCAGCAAAGGGCCGTGTGGATGTGGTAGGAGAGCCTGATGTGCCATGCCCCGCCACCCTCCCTGGCACAGGGAGGGGATGAATGGGGTGGACAGTTCAGGTGGGAGCAGAGAGGGCATGTCCCCCAAGGAACTGCATCTGTCTGCTTTGACCTATCTAGGTCAAAACATTGCCATGCTGAACTTTATGCTCTGTCAAGGTGAACAGTGGCTGAGCAAAGATTTCCCTTGAAAATACTGAATGTGAGGTGCAGAAACCTTTGCCAACCAGCCAACGTGTTAAAGGGCATGTGGGAAGCCCACAGACAACACACACACGAGGCGAAGGCTGAAAGCCTCTGGCCTGAGGCAGGGACCAGGCAGGGTGCTTGTTCGTCACCATGCCTTCCAACATGGCCCTGAGGTCCAAGCCAGAGAAGTTAGGTCAAAAAAAGAGGTCAGGGAGAGGTAATGCTGCCTCTGTTCACGGCTGGCATCAACCTGTACCTAGAGGATTCCGACGGATTAGCAGTGTGCATATATGCGCACTCACGCGCACACACACACACATACATGCGCACATGCACACACTTCACAGAGTCAATAAGCAAAATTACAGGATACACAAAAACATGAAAACTGGGCTGGAGTGGTGGCTCAGCGGTTTCGGTGCTTGCCTGGCAAGCACAAGGACCCGGGTTCAAACCCCAGCACCACGTACACAACTGAGTGTTGGAGCAGCAAAGGCCATGTGAAAAACTAAATAAAGTTGTTTCTCTCTTTCTCTGTCTCTCTCACTGTCCCTCTCTCTTAAAAAAAAAAAACATGGAAACTATTTTCCCATAATTTTGGGAGGTTACTGGGATTGAACCAGCGGCATTCCACCACTGAGTCACCTAGTTTTGCTTTTTGTTTGTTTGTTTTTGTTTTTTTTTTTTAAGTGAGAGGGACAGTGAGGGAGAGAGAGAAAGAGAGAAACTATCTTTATTTAGCTTTTCATGTGTCTTTTGTTGCTCCAAAGTTTTGTTGGGTACATGGTGCTGGAGTTTGAACCCATGTACTCACTCATGCCAGGCAAGCACCATAACTGCTAAGCCACCACTCCAGCCCCTCTTTTCTAGTTTTTATTTTGAGGCAGCATCTTGCTAAGGCTAGCCTTGAACTTACATTCCTCCTGCCTCAGTCTCCTGAGCTGCTGGATTAAAGTTGTGCACCATGGCACCTGGCAAAATATATTTCTAAAGATTAGTAATGAACAACCTGAAAAGGAATTAAGGAGGCAACTCCATTTACAACAGCAGCAAAAGAGCAAAACACTTGGGAATACTTTAAACACGGAGATGCATGTCCTGTGCCCCGAAAACCACAGCACATTGCCAGGCACAGAAAGGGCACCCTATTCTGTGTGCCTGGACTGGAAGACACACTGCGGTTGGCAAGGCAAGACCTTCCTAAAGCAACCCACAAATTCACTGCAATCCCGTCCAAAGCTCAATAGACTTTTGCAGAAATGGAAAAAAATGCTCTAAAATTTGTATATCATTGCAAGGGACCTCAAATAACCAAAACAATCTTGGAAGAAAAATCCAAGTTGGGACACACACTGCCCAATTTCAAAACATCCTACAAAACCACAGCAATCAAAATAGTGTGGTATTCACAAGAACATAGACACGTAGGCCAATAGAATGAAATCAGTCAAGTGATTCTTGATTGGTTGTGCCAGGATGGTTCAAAGGGAAGAAGACAACCTTTTCAACAGAAGGTACTGGAATGACAGATGCCACGTGCAGAGAGCGTGACTGGATCCCGACTTTACAGTGCAGTGAATACAAACTCTCTCACATCGCCAAAGGTAGGAGAGAAAGCATAGCTGTACATGTTCGTGAGTTCAGACTAGGAAATGCTTGCTTTGTTATGACACCTAAATCAAACACTGCATCAAAGACCACGATCACAAAAGTGATATACAACAGGAGGAAATATTTGCAAATCACATATCTGGTAAGTGTCTAGTGTCCATAATATATAAAGAACACATATAACTCAATGACAATAGAGAAACAATTCAATTAAAAAATGGGCCAAGGACCTGAATAGACATTTCTTCAAAGAAGATATACAAAAGACAAATGCACCCTTGGGAAGATGCTTGATGTAATTGCTATCAACCATGTGCAAATAAAACACAGCAAGAGGCCCTTCACACATGCCAGGATGGCTAAAAAATAAAAAACAAGTGCTGTTGAGGATATTTAGAAATCAGGGCTCTCATGCACTGCTAGTGGGAATGCAAAAAGGAACAGGTACTGCGGCAGATCCTTGAAGAGCTAAGTATAGAATTAACATATGACCCAACAATTCCCATTCCTAATTATATCCCCCAAAGATTCAAAACCAGGCATTGAAAGGAATGCTTGCCCAAGAGTGCTCTTAGCAGCACTATTCACAATAGTCCAAGGTGGAAACTCAGATGTCCACCAACTGGGGAGTGGAGAAAGTGTGAGCCATTACGGAGCAGGGGGTTGACATGCTGCTACAGGAATGTCCCTGGAAGGAGCAGTGGAGGAAGCTAGCTACAAAAGCCTCACAGTGAGTAGCCATGCTGTAGGAAATGCCCAGGACAGAAGAACACAGGCACAGGGAGCAGATGGCAGGCCACCGGGGCAGGAGGGGAAGAGGACCTGGAGGGGCTGCTTATGGGCACGGCGTTTCCTTCAGGGCGATGAAATATTCTGGGACTAGCGGGTGTGGTTGCACAATTCCATGAGTGTGCTAGATATGCCAAGACCGTATGCGTAAAAGCAGTTAAAATTACATGATTCTCCTCTCGGTTTTTTTAAAAAGGCACAGAACCTTCCATTTTCTGGGTGTTCTCTTTCCTACTCTCCCTCTCTCTGCCTCTTTGTCTTTGTTTCTCTTTGTTTCCCTCCATCTCTGTCTCTATTTCTCCCTGTCTCCTTGTCTCTCTGTCTCTCCCTGCCTCTTTCTTTGTCTCTGTGTCTGTCTCTCTCTGTGTCTCGGTCACTCTCTTTGACTCAGTCTCCTTGTCTCCATCTCAATCTGTCATTGCCTCTCTGCCTCTGACTCTCCCTGTCTCTGTGTCCCTGTCTGTGTCTCTGTCTCTCACTCACCCCCATCTCTGCCCTGAGATCCAGGCCTAGTCTATCAGGAGGCCCCCGGTTAAGTGGAGCCCTCCGTGGTGTCTAGCTGGGCTGGCCTGGCATGGACGTGGGCTGCTGAGCTTCTGACCTGCAGTGCTGGGACAGAACATGGTAATTACTGCCTTAACCACTACATTATAGGATAATTTGCTCTTTGGCAGCAGCTAACCAACACCCAGCCCTCTTGCCATCCTCTCCTCCCTGGACCAAGCCACAGCCCCAGCACAGGATGGCTCTGGACACAACCTCCCCAGGCACCCCAGGCTTCTCCCTTCCTGGGGATTTTGGTGCCTTGCAATTTCTCCCACCTAAAGCCCTGGGTCCTGGAGAACTGTCCACTGTCTCTGGTGAGGAAGGAGGAGGCCCACCCAGGTACTCCGTGTTGTGCTTCCTCATGCCCACCTGTCCCTCTGACGCGGGCTTCCCAAGGGCTGGAAGGGGACAGCATGTGGCAGGGCAGGTACCTTTGTCAAGCACGGGCCCGAAGATGGCCAGGCTGTCATCCACGGTGGTGCAGTTCCAGCGGCGGCCCCGGAACTGGTGCTGGCACTCCTGGATGCCCAGCTTGACCCCCTCGGCCACGCTGGGCATGATCTCCACGTAGTTCCTGCAGAAGCGTAGCTGCTTGGGCACCAGGCCTGGGATGCTGGCGCAGAGGATGGGGTGCGTGCTCAGGGAGGAGTACTGGGGCCCGATGGCCAGGGACCTATCAAGGAGGACAGGTGGTTAGGGCCTGCCCTGGGGCATAGACAGACCCTTTGCTCTGGGGACACACATGTGCCAAGGGGCTGGGCACTTCTGCTATGTAGGAAACTTAATTTTGAGGAGAGGCCAGAACCCTGCCCAACTACGGACCTGAGACAGCCCGAAACAAAGTGATGAGAGACCAGCCCTGCACTCCCATTCTTTGGGAATCCAGCTTACATTAGGACCTGGGTGGAGGCTCCCACAGCCTTTGGAGAACACAGAGACCAGAACTGCTGGCCACTGAGAGCTTTGGGGCAGACCCCAGAGCAGGTGGCCCTGGGTTAGCACAGGGGCTTCTTGGGGAGGGGCATCTTAGGGTCCAGGAGGAGGATGACAACTTCCAAAGTGGGAATGTGACCCAGGGCAAGAATCACATGAAGCCCATTCCTGCCCCTGTTTCATTATTTACCCCAAAGATACAAAACGCGCGCCCTCAGTAAGGTGCTCAGGAGCACAGCATTGCCTCAGGGTCTGCAGGGTGAGGGCTGGTTCCCGCACCCCCCAAGGATACCAAGATCTGCAAGTGCTCAAGACCCTAACATAACATGGCACATCATCCTCTGAATCTTTGAACCAACTCAGATTAGGGCAATGTCTGACACAATGCAGTGTCATGTAAGTAGCTGTTACCCTGTATCATTCAGGGAGCAGGACAAGGAAAGTTTGCATGTGTTCAGGACAGATAGCCCTCAGTTAACTCTGCAGAGCCAGACCAGCTCTGTGAATCTGCACCTCCATGTAAAAGAAAGATCTGCCCAGTCGTCTTGAGGAATGGTGGGGATGGGAGGAACAGGCTCCCGAGGGTCTGGCTTCCTGCTGTGTGGCCACCCCTTCTGTCACCCGCAGATCCCACTCATGGCAACGCAGGTTCCCAGTGTGTCCCTACCCTGGGAGGGGGTCTGCTCCCCTTCCTGTGCACCCTGCAGGCCTCCATGCCCTCGCTGAGTCTGCAGGACACAGCAGGACTTGGCAGGGCGGGTGTTCTCCACTCCATCCCTCTGCCATTTGTGGGGTCTGGGGATGCGCATCACCTGCCAGGGTTCCTGTGTGCCCCGCCTGGCAGACACTGGTGCTTTGAGAGGGCCGATGCTAATGCACCTGGGTGAGTGCTTTACTCTCAGAGCCAGGAGTCTTTCCCCTCCAGGTCCCGCCCTTCCCTTGTGGGTGGACACTTTACTCTCAGGGCCAGGTGTCTTTCCACTCCAGGCCCTGCCCTTCTCTCTTTGGTCCAGCTTAGAGTGCACCTGCCCCACATGGGTAGGAATGGCTTACATTTTTCTCCTGGAATCTCTGGAGACCCCCCAGTGTCCACACAAGTGCTGGGTGAACCATATGGCTGCTCTGGGTGTTGTCTGAGCAGCACCAAAGGAGAGTCTTCTTTCTTTCCTTTTTTTCTTTCCCCCGTACTGGAGATTGAACTTGGGTCCTCCTGGATGCTAGGCAAGCTCTACCACTGAGATACCTACCCCCACACATTGGCCCTTTTTAAGATTTTTATTTTAAAACAGGCTCCTGCTAAGTTGTCCAGACTGGCCTCTACCTTGCAATCCTCCTGCCTCAGCTGGGTGACAGCTAGAATTATAGATGTGCACTACATGCGCTGCAGAAGGGAAGTTTTCTGTCTGGGGCCCTGGTTCAGGGGATGAGAAACAATGGAACAGTGGCCTTTGCAGTTGTCCCTACCCTCAAGAGCTGGAGAGGGGGCTGGAGTCATTGCTCAGCATTTGGAGCACTTGTCTGACATGCATCAGGACCCACATTCACACCCCAGCACCACATGCACAACTAAGTGCCAGTCAAACAAAAGCCAGACGAAAAAATAAATAAAACTGGTTTAAAAAAAAAAAAGAGTGGGAGAAGGAAGGGCAGACCAGGCACTCCAGAGCACTAGCCCAGGGAGGAGGGCATGGTTGCATGGTGCTCCCCTATACTCTGAAGACCAGAGGCCTCCAGTTGTACCTCCATCACGCCCACCTGTTGGGCACCTGCTTCCCTCCAGCAGCAATGGGTCATGAAAAGCTGCTCCTCTGTGCCCCAGCCACCCCTCTGGTCCAGCTGCCCACTGGCACCCACCCTTGTTCCAAGGCCCTCCCATCTGTGAAAGCTAAGCAAAATCTCCCCTGACCTCAGTAATAATGCTCCCTTCAAAGTATCCACACCTGTTGTCTAACCCTCTCCTTCCCGGTTTCCATGTCCCCCACCCTGGGATCACTCCTGGCTTCCTCCTTTGCTCCCTCCTGGGCTCTCTGCCTGGCACCCCTCCTGGGTTCCCTGCTTGGCCTCCTCCTAGCCTTCCCTCCTAGTGGCACTGGCTGGAGGAGAAGCCAGGGTCAGGCTCCCTGGTCAGTGTCAGGCTCCTCACCTGTCTCCCTATGGGTGGTCCTGGTGCTGCAGCCAGGGTGTTGACCATTGGGATCAGGCACGGTGGGAGCCAGGAGCCCTAACTGAGGTTGCCTTAGAGGCCCTCAATGGGATGAGGCTGGGAGACCAACCACCTAGAGCTTAGGGGCTTCCATTTTTAATCAAGGTCAGGCTGGTCGTCCTGATCGGATCTCTCCTCCACCCATGGACCAGCATGCTTCACTTTCACTGGCTCCATGTGGTGACGCTACACACAGGATGTCATGGGTAAAGCACAGGGCACGGGTGGACGATGTGCATGTTGTGCAGGGTCTGGGCAGAGCAGTTGGTGTGCACATGGACAACATGAAGATGGCTGGGTATGGGATGCACCAGGCAGAGTGAAATGGGGGGCTATGGATTTATGGGGGATCGAGGTTCAAGTTCTGCAATTTTTCTGAATGTCTAACAATTGTTCCACAGGAAGTTGTGGGGAACATGTTATAGGTCGAGGCTCCAACCTGACAGCATTGCAGCAAAGGACAGATCCTAAAGACCTGTCCTTTCTCCTGCTTTCTCATAGCCTACAGGGAATGGGCGACCTGCATCCGTCTGTCCATCCACCCGCCCCTCCACAGGAAGGACACTCCACTTGTTGAACATTTTGTTGACCTGGAGACTTAGAGCCAGTGGAAAATAAATGCGTCTGTTTAGAAAGAAAGCAGGCTCCCTCTCTAGCTGTCTTCAAACTCAGAACTGCTCCTGGGGCTGTGACTATTTCAGAAGGACAGGTGGCTTCCCCTACTAGGTGCTGGAGGCCGGACCTTACTCTGGGCCTGAGGATGTCAGGTGGGGAAGGAAGCTAATGAGTGCCCAGTCCCAGAGCCTGCAGCTCCTGCTGGCAGGACAGCACCTGGCAATCTCAGCACCTTCTCCACCTTACCAGGTCAGGTTGGGACAGAGTGGGGAGTGCTACTCCAGGAAAGACAGAGAGGGGCTCCCAGGCCCTCTCGCCCCCCCTCTCCGGGTGCTGAGTCAGCTGCTCTGCTCCCCCATTGCTCTGCAGGCCCTGGCTCGCCACCCTTCCCTGCCAGTGTGCTGGAGGCTCCAGCTGCTTGGGCCTCCACAACCCCGACTAAATCCCTCTGCATGGCCTCATGGATTTAAGGAGGCTGGAGCGGAGGCTCCTCCTGGCTTCTCTGGACCTGAGGGACCTTTGAGTTAGGGCTAGAGTTCCTGGACCATTCCTCCTTCCCAGAAGGACCCCAGGAGCTGGGAGGGGCCCCCACTGGATAAGGGAGGGGCAGGAAGGGCCAAGGGGGCTCCTTACTCCTCCAGAGTTCAGCTGGGCCCTGACAACTCCATACAAAACACCATATTCTCATACAAAAGTCATGCAGAAGTACAAACTAGACATACACTGTCCCTTTCTTCCCCAAAGTCTCCAGGATGCAAACTTCTAGTCCAGGGAGAACACAGGTGGTCCTAACTGATCAATACCTGCAAAGCCACCACCTGCAGTACCCTGTAGGAGGGCTTGGGGGCTCTGGCCTGGGGCTGGAGACCAGGAGAAAGGCAGTCTCAAAGGGGCCTCCTCAAGGAACGGTGGCCAGGATGGGGGTGCTGAGTGGTGGAGGGCTTCAGAAGTTGAAAAGTGCCCCACCCAGGTATACAGGACAGGGCAGAGAGCACATGCCTGACAGGAGCTCTCAAAACAGGTTCTTAGGATGTCCAAAACACGACATCAAGCCACCACAGAAATGGAAAGTGTGGCTCCCGTGAGGGGACGGTACTCAGAAGGGGTGCCAATCAAAAAGAAATAACTGCATGAACCAAGGCGCCAGCCGTCAAGTCCAAGCTCTGGTCCTCAATGAATACTGACCAGAGCGCCTGTCACACAGCCCTAGGACTGAGTGCTGGGTGCCTTCCACACGCACCGTCCTGTACCTTCCTCTACCTTCCTCAAGTACAGAAGGGACGAGTGCACCTGAGCACAGAAGGAGGAGCAGAGGTGTGCTCAGCTGGGACACTGGGAGGAGGAGCTCAGCTGGGACACTGGGGGGAGGAGCAGAGGTGTGCTCAGCTGGGACACTGGGAGGAGTGCACCTGAATGCAGGAGGAGGAGCAGAGGTGTGCTCAGCTGGGATACTGGGAGGAGGAGCAGAGGTGTGCTCAGCAGGCTCCTGGTCCCAGGGCCTGTACTCCTCTGCTCTTGTCACACGTGGGTGGCAGCATGACTGAGCTCCTACAAATGCAATGGCATTTGTGACCTTCACACCCACTGAGATGAGAGCACTGCCTGAGGTGAGAATAGTTGCATTCTCCCTGTGATGGTGGCTGCAGCCACCTCAGTTTACAAGGGAAGGCAAGGTACCACCACAGCTAGTGGCAGCTGGAAATGGGATGTCATTTTCCCATCTGTCTTGGGGCGCTAGAGGGGGTCTTGCTCAGTGGCCTGGTACCCAGAGGCTGCCCTGAGTGTTTGCAGAGATGGGATGTGAGCTCTGGGGACACAGACCTGCTGCTCAGGTCTCATCTCCACCTCATTTCTCCTGCTGCAGGCTGGGTGGCTAGCTGCTCTGCACCCAGAAGAGGCAGCTGCTGGCCCTGATAGTGGACAGCACCCTGTGTCACCCTCATCGCCAAGCATCTACAGGCCTAGAATCTGGCAGGACCCTAACTTCCCCATCCTGAAACTCAGGATGTTCATGGGACCCCTGAGCAGGATTTTGCAGATGTAAATCAAAGTAAGACAATCTGAGTTATTGTGGTCACACTGTGTGCCCTCTGAGTCTCCTCTGAAGTGTGGGATTCGCCTTGCAGTTGCTGGCCCTCAGAAAGAGGAAGGGCCCCAGGCCACGACCAGCCAGGACTTGGGGAGTAGGTCCTGCAGCCAGGAACTGCCTGTCCACAGTGCAGATGAGGGTGGAAACAGCCCTTGCCCTAGGCCCACTGACACCTTGGTTTTGGCCTCACGAGACCCTGAGCTGCAGAAAAGATGAGCTGTCCACATGAACCTCAGGTGGCCCCAGAGCCTGGCACCTGTCCCACAGTGGCAGGAGCTGACGGGTTCACCACCTCTCTTCTCTACCACTCACAGTGGACCTCCCACCATTTCTGACTCCCAGCACCTTCTTGGGCCCAAAGAGGAAAAGAAAGGTGCCAGAGAGGGGCGTGAGCTCTTCTAGCACTTGGCAACCAGCTCCGAGGACACAAGCCACCCACCTGGCACCTGTGTCCACAGGTGGACAGCACCTCTCACCATGCCTGTCACAGAACCCTGTTTTTCACAGGGAATCTCCAGCCTCACCCTGCTCCTGCCACTAGCAACTCCCCCACTGCCTCCCACTTCATGAAGCAGGTGCTCCTGCACACACACAGCCTGGGCAGGGGCAACCAGGGAGCCTCCCAGAGTTTGTGCCACAGTGTCTGGTTAAGATGGTGGAACAGAGGTCCCAGCACGTTGGACCTGAGGTGCTCCCTTTCCAATATCCTACAATGATCTTAAAATGTAGTAAGCCTCAGTCCATGCAAATGACATTTATGAATAACTCAGATATAAAGGACACAGCTCAATAGCACCCACATACAGCCACCTCAGGCTAAGGACATAGAATGCTAAGGAGGCCCGCCTCCTGCATTGCCCTTTTACATCATGGGACAGTCCTTGAAGGGGTCAAGGATGGTGGCCCCACCTGTCAGGTATCTCCTCTCCAGGGTAGGTCTACTCTGGTCTGCACTTTGACACTCTTGGAAACTCAGGTGGACCAGGAGTTTCCTGAGTTAGTGTGGGGTTCCCCAGGTGGTCCCAAGGCAGCAGCATCTGCTATTATTTAAGGCAAGCTGGATTTTGAGGCTGTTTCGGGCTCCGACGTTCCAAAACAGACCAGAAATCCTCAAAGACTGGAGTTCAAATGCAAAATGTGCTTGCCCTCCATGGCCCAGAGTTTAACTGCACAGGGTTCCTGAGGCACAGCTGTCTCCCCATCTGCTTCCCTCCAGCCTCCAGGGAGGCAGCCACAAGTGTCCCAATGTCCAGTCCCTCCACTTGCCCTCTGGAGGACACAGGTGCATTAGACTGATGCACAAACATGGGGAACACGCTGGAGTAGACGAGGACAGGAAGCTGCCAAGTGTGAAGGGGCAGAGCCAACAGACCTCGGGTTTGGCTGTTGGCCAGAGACCCTGACCATCAGGCCCCAAGAGACATCAACAGGCTCAGCAGCCAAACTAGAGGACTGCACTCCATCCAGCATGGACCCAGCCTTTTGTGGCACCTCAGGTGCCCACCCGAGTCTGCCTGTGTTCCTTCTGGCTTCTCACCCACCTTCTCACACAGGTGCTTCAGAGGGTGCGAACCAGCATGCAGACAAGGTGAGGCCTTTCCCTAAGGTCACTCACCTGAAGGACCACAGTGTCCTGGCTCAGACCACACCCTTGGTTTTCCCAGGTAAGCAACTGGGTGAGAACCCTGTAATAAGTCACTCCCCACCCACACACCGGATCTTGCCTGTGCGTCCATCCAGGTCACAGAGATGTCCACCCCTGCCTTGGGGACAGGGGGAACAGCAGGCACAGGAGGGCCCTGCCCAGCCCCTGGGGAGAAGTGGAGAGGCTGGCCCGCCCTCGCTGCACCCATTTCTCTGCACCTGGCCTCGGTGATTCACCCTGAGAGGAATTCATTCCAATTCCCCTCTCGCTGCCAAACCCGCGTCTCAGGAGGTGTACACAGCCCTACTTCCAGCTGCCCCTGAGCCGAGTGAGCATGAGACTCTTAACTGCCCCACTGTCACACTGCAATGTCCCCAGGTGTCACACATGGAGCCACCTTGCTGCTGCTTTGAGGTGCCCCGCTCTGTGTCGTCCCCCTGAATGGCAGCCTGCACAGATCAGATCGTCTACTTAGCAGAAAGGGCCAAGGGTTGGGCTTAGGCAAATGGCTCATGCCCGAGCACCGTGGTGCTGATGCAATCACAAGGTCACCATAGACAAGGTCAATGATTGGAAGCCTTGAAAAGCAGAAAAAGGTCTATTAGTGAGTAAGACGAACGGAACCTGCCCCAGCGAAAATTTTTGTGTGACAGTGCTCGGACCACAGACCCACCTTGCCTCAATTCTAACACTGCTAGCTCTTCTGTTTTTCAATCAGACTTGTTTTTAAGCGAGGCTGCCACCTTCAACTCAGCATGTTAAATGCTGGTCTGGAAAGCGGACCCTGTGCCTAGACTCAGGATTTCAGCCCTGGCCACAGCCACGCCCGCAACCTGCAAGCACTAATGGTTTTTCCCTCCTCCCTCGCTCCCGTTGAAAGGCTGGGCACCTGGCCAGGGGTACAACAGAGACGCTGGCTATGACATGCTGGAGGAAGAAGGCTGGCTCAGGACTCTGAGGTGGGCCAGCCCAGCCTGGGCCAGCACCGGCTTCTCTGGGCCAACGGCCTCCAGCTGCTGCTGGGTCTCATGTGCATTTTACTGTCCTTGTGCCAAGGCTCTGATGGTATTTAGCTGGTGCCTGGGGATGGAGGGCAGGGCAGGCCCCATGTCATTGGGCTTTCAGGCCTCCTCACACCCTGTGGCCATGGGGATCCTGGTAGAATAGAGGGTCCCAGTCCCAGAGGGAGTGTTGCTCCTAGCAAGTCCTCCTGGGGCTGGCAGGTTCTCAGGCTTCTTTTTGCAGTACAGTTTGGCAAACTTGGATTATGTGCACTAAGAGCACAGCTCTGTGCTTACACATTGGGGAGCAGGGGCTCCAGTGGACCTACCAGCCAATCTCCATACAGGCTGCAGGCAGGGAGAGGGGCTCAGCAGTGGTGCCAAGGCCAGTGGTGTGCTGGGCCTAGACGTGAGCTCCAGCTCCAGCACCAGTATTCCCAGGCTCACTGTGACATCCTCACCCTGCCTGGGCCTCAGTTTCCCCATCTGTCAAATAAGGTGGTAGGATCTTGATATATTTGAGGCTCAGGAGAGGGAGTGAAGAATGGCTGGATAGATGGGTCCACTCCCTTACAGAGGTCAGACACCAGAACTTCAGGTGTTGCCCCTGTAGGAGAGTTGGGTACCCTGGCCCTACTGGTGTCTTCTTGGGGCCTCTGACTCCCACCACTTCTGCATCTGCAGTAGTGCTGTCTTGTCCATCGCAGGCCCAGAACTGGATCTGGGAGGGGAGAATGCCACAGTTCTGCCCAGCCCTGAGGGAGGTCTCTGTAGCAGAGGGCCTGGCTGGGCTGCATGTCTCCCTGTTGTGGTGTATCAAGGCCTCCCTGAGTATCCTTCCCGTCCTGAGTCAGTGATCTGGGAGGGGAGGATGCTGCAGCTCTGCCCAGCCCTGAGGGAGGTCTCTGCAGCAGAGGGCCTGGCTGCGCGTCTCCCTGTTGCAGTGTATCAAGGCCTTCCTGAGGATCCTTCCCACCACGAGTCAGTCTTCTGAGCTCTCCGTGGGCAGGATAAGGTTTGCATCCTCAGACCTGTGACCCCAAGTGTGGGGCTATTCTCCCTCAGTGTGTGAACCAAGTAGCCTGACCTCTCCAGCAGGGGGGGCTGCTCTGAAGTCAGCTGGTTTGAGAGCTCCTGGGTTCTGGTTTATTTTCATCATGGATGGCCCTTCTTGTGAGTCAGAGCACTTGCTGAGCAGGGAGGGGGCTCCCAGTTCCTGGGGGTCGTGGGGCCACTGTCTCCCACCCCAGGCTGCACAGCCCTGCCTGGGGCCCTCCCAGCCAGTGCCTCGTCCTGCCCCACCGGGCCAGCGGATTACTGACACATACCTTGACGAGTCCCAGCAGGTGGGGAGGCTCCTGTGCCGGCGGCCATACGTTTGCCAGCTTCTCTGGGCGGCGGCAGCACGTTTTGCTGGGGAAGGAATGTAGAAGCACCAACGTGTGAGACACCTCCAGGGTGTCACCTGGGGAACCCAGGAGGGAGACCGAGGCACAGGCAGAGGCTGGGGCCCCTGAGCCTCAGGGCTGGGAACTCATCAACCGGTGGGATGGGCAGGTAGTGAAAGCTTTGTGTCCTCCTGTCCTTCCAAGCTCAGGTGCAGCGTCTGTTTTCCACAGAAAAGATCACTTTGTCCACTCCTCCATTCCTTCTTTGTTCAATACAACTTCCTTATGGCTGCAGAGGGTGCAGGGCTGGGCCAGCAGGAGAAGGAATAGTGCCATGGTTGACTGGGCGGCCCCTCACCTGAGTCCCAGCTCTGACTGTTCAGGTGACCATGGGCCCATTCCCAAGTGAGGGACATGTCCTGCATGAGCAGGTGTCAGGACATGTGGCAAACCCATGCCCAAGTCATCTTCCACCCAGGACCCTCAACAAATATGGTGCTGAGCCACCTTTGCTTAGGCTGCACCTCGTAGAGTTAGGGGGTCAATGAGTCCTACTGGGAGGGCTGTGGGTGCTCCAGTGGCTGTAGCATGTGGCTCTGCTTCCTGAACCGCATCCATGGGGCCTCCGCTGTGTCTGCCGGAGCTCCTGGCTCCCTGCTCCCTTTCCTCAGCCTGTTTCTGTAGCTCACCATCTTCCAGGCACCATCATTGGCAACAACCCATAGGAAGTTCCCCACCCTGAGCCCAAATTGGCCCCCTCATCCACCACCTGCAGACCTGACTCCAAGCTCCCACTCTGAAGCCATGCAGAGGTCAAATCCTCCTCCCCAGTGGCTTTCAGAGACTCCAAACTGGTCTTGTGAAACTGCTCAGCGAGTACAGCGTGGTCTCCAATCCTTCAACTTCTCTTACCAGTGATGAATGTAAACCTCCACAGGATAAGGGCGGTGCAGCACTCCATGTGGAAAGAGCCAGGGGGGAGGAGATCCAGGTGGGCCAGCAGGGTGCTCAGCAGACCCCCATCCTTCTGCTAAAGGGCACAGAGCGTCTCTGCACAGCACGCTGCTGCAATGGCACCAGGAACCCCTCTTCCAATTCTGTTTTCATTTCTTCCTGACAACTGACCAGTCAGTCATTCACAGACAGGTTCTGGCTGGTAAATCATGCATTGAGACCATGTTTTTGGGTTCCAGGTAACAAATCTGAGCCCTGCTTCCTCCCTCCTGGGGCCATACCATGAGAGGGTGGCAGAGCTGCAGGGGGACTGGAACTTTCTGTCCCCCCAGGCTGGAAGAGGTGGCCAGCAGACCATTGAGGGTCTCCCTGAGACTGTGCTCATTGTGATCCATCCTGTGGTTACAAACGCTAGAAGGCTTATGCAAATAAGCATCAGCTGAACAAGGAGAAAAAGCAGATGAAACGGAGCAGCAGCAGAAAGAACTCTGGGCCCCAGACAGGCTCCCAGGTGCCACAGCCCAGGCTGGAAGAGGTAGGTGATCTGTGAGCCCCCTGCCACGGACCAATGCACTGAATGTGATTCTGGTCATTTTGTGCCACAAGTGATTCTGGCCACAGATACTCTTCTTGTGGGCATTTCTGATAGTGCTCCTTGTGAAAAGTTTGATTATGGCTGTCCTGGGAGGAAATCTCCAACCCAGTGTCCTCAGATTCCCAGCACAGGCCTGGAGATCAGCCTGGCACCTTGATTTCTCTTGCTTTTAAGTTTTTATGTTAGTTACTAACCTAGCCTACCCTTCTCTGCAGAGAAGAGACAAAAAGGCAGAGACAGAGACAGAGAGACAGATGGTGGCTGGAGGACAGTCCTCCTGGGCAGAGGCAGACCTGGACACACTTCCTCTGGTCTGTCCAGACACCCTGCTGAGCCTTCCCTGGGTCCCTGCCCAGCTGGCCTCCTGATCGCCTGTCTGCTTTGTGAACTTGCCCATCTCATCTGGAAACCTCCCTCTCTCTTACGCCCTCCCCCAGGGTCCCAACTACTCTCCGTATGCTCTCCATCACCCACCCTGACTCCACTTGGATGCTCGGTCCCCACAAGCACTGGGGCCACTGATGACCATGCACCTCCAGGTGGGGTGTGGGGAGGAAGTGCTCAGAGCTCCAACCTAGGTCATCTGTGTTGTGGGGGCCAGAGTGTGGGAGCTAGGGGGTCACAGAGGAGGTGAGAATCCACAAAGGGCAGATACTGAGCGGAGGGATTCACTTCTGGTCCTACACACAAGACGTGTTTGTCACTGTGATATGGGCACACAGACTTGGAGGGGAGCCCCTCAGAGGTGGGGGCTCATCAGAATCTGAGCCACCCAGGGGCAGGGAGAAGGCTGGATGCTGGCTTCACACCCTTCTACAGCATGGACTCTGTGCTCAGGAGCTCATGTCCAGCAGGCACCGGGAAGTGACAAACAGTGAGAGGGACCCTAATGGGAAAGGCAAGGAGAATGGGCTCACTGAGCTGACAGGAAGTCCAGGCCACAATAAAGGTGTAGGGTCAAGGGAGGGAAGGTGGGAACTGAGAAAAGGCAGGAGTGCATTCTGGTGGGCAAGCAGAGGAGCTGGAAAGGGGAATGTCCCCAGCAAGACTGAACACTGGAGAGGAGAGCCGCCCAGCTGGCCTCCAGGGCCCTGTCTGGAGACATGATAAGATGCTGTCAGCCCAGAATGAGGAGGATCAATCAGTGCCTATGGGTATTGTTCTCCAGCTCTTTGCATGTCCTCTTAGCCCTACTGCCTGTCCTCTGTGTGCAGGCTCTTCCAGGGAATTCCAATTCCATGAAAGAAGAACTGGACAGGCAAGTGCAGGGCCACACCTCCCTGCAACGTGTGTTTCTGCAGGTCCAGACCTTGCTCTGGTCCCCTCTCCTGGCTGCTCTCTGTCACTTGAGGAGAGTGGACCTTCTTGGAGGTCCATCCAGCTCACTTCTGCTCTGCCTAGGGACCTCCGAGCATTACCTGGTGGATTAAAGATACAGCCCCTCTGGGCAGGTCTGGAGATGGGCAGCCCTTCACATTCCCACCGGGCTGCCTGCAGCAATGGCTGCAGTGGCACCTTCTCCCCACTCCCTGCCCCCAAGAGCCACACCAACTTCAAAAGCCTAATCACTCCTGATGTTCCTGGTTTTGTTTCTCCAGGTGAGGAGGTCCCCAGTCATATGTATCATATTTGAGGAAAGTGGTGGGGCTAGCTGCTTCATTTTAGGCAGAGGAGCCTGAGAGTGAAAGTGAGGAGTTATAAAGAGAGCCCCTAAGCCTCTTCTCTGCTCCCTCACCTTCAGCCCACCCAGTGGTGGCCCTTTCTCTCCCTGGGAGATAATTCATTTGGTCCTGACTAGGGGGAAGGAAAGAGGAGCACTGGAAGCTTGGCCAGATAGAAGGTGCAGATGAAAAGAGAACCTTCTGGAGGCATCCAGGCTGTGACACTGTACACTGTGGAATGCATGCTCACTGATGGGCATCCTCTGGGAGCCCTCCTTTCCATGTGTGTGCTCATACTCAGCTCTGGGGTTCAGCCTGCCTGGGGCAGGGAGGGGATGGAGGAGGCAGCAGGAGGACTCTATCTTGTCACCCTCCACAGGAGGGCGGGGGAACCTCTTCTCAGGAAGCAGAATAGCAAAGTGTGAGAATCCTACTGAGAACAAAGTGGGGGTGTGGGTGGTTGGAGAGCTGGTCCTTGCCACCCACCCCTATCCAAGGAGGAGGACTTCCTTGCCACCCCCTGCCTCCTGGGGCAAAAGGACTGCCCAAAACCCTTGATAGGAGAGGTGGGGGGAAGGCTGCATCCCTTTGGGCTCACCTGGAGAATGCCAGGGTGCGCCTGAGCATATCCGAGAGTCCCTCTGGGATGGAATACATACAGCCCAGGTGAGAAGGGTGATAAACCTGTATTGGAGTGGGTGGGCAGTGCTAGGGACCCTTGGGACCGCCGGAGCAAGGATTCCAGGGCGCAGGGCAGCCAGGAGGCCAGCTATGAAGCCCTTCTTCAGGGGAGGAGCGCGGGGGCGAAGCGCTTCCTCCTGCACGCAGGAATGTGGCGGCGGCGGGTTCTAATTAGAAGCCTGGCGCAGGAGCGGGCGGCCTGCGGGGCTCTCCTGGACGCGCTGCCCCTGGCTCCCCGCGGACGGCGGGACGCGCGCGTCAATGTCCCCGCGCCCCAGGGTGCGCCGGTCACAGCCGGCGCCGGGGGAAGCCACCCAGCGCCGCAGGTGCTGTGCTAGAAAGCGGGGACGCGGGGCGGGGGCGGGGGACGCGCAGGGCTCTCCGAAGCGGATCTGCTGTCCTGCAGCCTCTCCCAGACCTCTCCACGGACCCCAGGCTGCCCACCCTCCCTCCTCGTCCTGCCATGCCTGGTCCCGCTTCCCCACCTCAGTCTCCCCGGCTCCTCTCCTGAACCATCTCGAAGAGAAAAATTATTATCGGATTAGATGTACTTCGGCTCTCTCGGTCTCCTCGCTTCCCTTCGGTGTAATTATTATAATTCCAGGCAAGCCGTCGGAGAGTGTTCCTGGGTGAGGGAGTGGGGGGAGAATGTGCATGTTTGTGGGGAGGCTTCCCTCCAACTGGGTCTCCACAAGCTGCGCTTCCCGGCCCCCCTTGGCGCCCGCATTTCTCCCACTTGTTTCCTTAGATCTGGGCATCTGAAAGCGCCGCGTTGGAGCTGGTGACCCTTGCACCGTGGTGGGTGCTCTGCGCAATTATCCACGGGGAAGGGTTGCTCGTATTCCCCGTCCCTTTGGCTGCGTGTAGTGGAGATGAGACGGCTAGTCAGAGAACACAGACCCTGCCTTGGTTTATCTGCGCTTCCATTCCCAGATTGAGGAGGGTCTCCCCGCAGTGTGCCCTGTCTGGAGAGGAGCAGACAGCACTGTCCCCTCTGATGCGGAGTCCTAGAGCCCCTCACTCGCTCTCAAATCCATTGCTTTATCCCTCTCCTCAGCAGTCCTAGTTTGCTAGGTAGATGCAGGGAACCGGCTCACAAAAGTGCCCCTGGAGACCACCACTCTTAACAGCGGAGGCGTGCGCAGGGCTCAGAGCTGGCTGCAGTGCGCCTGCCACCCGCTCCCCGCCACTCCCCGCCCGGTCCTGGGCTGTCTTTACGTAACTGCACTGCTCCGAGTTGTTTGGTCTTGTCTCACTGACTTTGTTTTAAAGTGTGTGTGTGTGTGTGTGTGTGTGTGTGTGTGTGTGTAAGATACCGACCCTAAAGGAGAGTTTCCGGAGAATCTCCCTCTTCCCGGCACTGCTTCCCGCTTGCCGACTTCCCTTGCCAGTCGCCGGGGCGTTAGTGCTATCTACGCTGACCCTCTCCTCCTCTCCCAGTTCAACGCCCCGACGCCAAGGACAGCTGGGACCTTCTCCACTCGCTCTACCTGGACCAGAGGAGTCCTTACCCCAGAACCTCCGCTACCCGCCGCGCGAACAGGTCCCATTGGAGACAAGAAAGACAACCGCCCGCTGTCCGCACGCGGAGCGTCCACGGGGGCCCTGCTCGAAGGGACCGCTGCTCTGGGGCCGCATCGCGGCCTGGGCGAACGCGAGTAGGCTCACTCACCACCAGATCGGGTAGCTGCCCAGCGCCTGTTTCAGGCTGCAAAGCACTAAGAAGTATCCGACCGGAGCCATTGCCGGGCTGGGGAACGCAGGGCCGGGAGTCCGCCCCAAGAGCGCGGGCGCCAGGGGCTGGCCGGGCCCTGGGAGCTGGAGAGGCGGCAGCCGCACTGGGCCCTCCTGCGGCCGCGGGGTGCGCGGGGTGCAGGGGTGTGCACGGGTGTGCACCGGTGCGCGGGTTTCGAGGGCGGCGCTGCGCCAGGTGGGCCGGCGGCCGGGCGGCGGGCCGAGGCCCGGGGCGGCGCGGGGCGGCGGGGGCGGGGCAGCGCCGCAGGGGGCGCCCGCCGGGGCTGGGGCCGGGGCGGGGCGGGCAGGGGGCGGGCGGGGCCCTAGGAGCTGGAGCCGTGCGGAACTGGCCCCTCCTGGGGCGGTGGGTGCGCGGGGTGCCGGGGTGAGTGGGAGCGCGCTGGGCACTGGGGTGCTGAGGGTGCTTGCGGGGTGCAGGAGTGCGCATATGTATAGGGCGGAGTGCTGGGATGCGCGCTGGTCACTGTGCTGCCAGGGTGCAGATGCACCGGTGTGCAGGGTATGGGCTGTAAGGGTAAGCGGGCTTGCAGGACCCACGCTGCGCTAGCCGGGATCTCGTGCTGCGCGGTCCCCAGGCGCCCCTGGACCGCGCCGCTCCGGATTCCTGGGCCGTTTCTTGGGTTTCCAGACAGGCGCGCCTTTCGCTTACGGTGGGACACGCAGTTCCCAACTTGGTCCTGTTCATTATGCTTTCTCGCCTTCACCGTGGTTGGGCGGCTTCCTCTCATCCACCACCTGGTCCAGGGAAATGTTTGTCAGGAGCGGATCCCTTGGGCTGTGCCTTGCAGGTCTGCCTGCAGCCTCACCAGCTGAGCAGGGACCCCAGCGGGGGCTGCGTGGGTGACCCTGGTGCAGCCCTGCATGTGCAGCCCTGACTGGGGGCCGCTGGTCAACGCCTGGACTTTCCTCCTTGTCCTGGGACCATACCACCCGCTCGCTTCAGGGGCTATAGCCTCCTCAGCAGAGGCTGACAATTTAGGTGATTTTGGTGAAGGGAAGGGAAAGTGACTTGTTCAAGGTCAGAGGACTGCTCCTCAGCTTGGAGCCCATTTGCATGCTCACTGTAGCCCAGGAGAGGCCTGGAGAATTTTGTGATTTGAGGAGGGGAAAATCCAAGTCTTGATGTGTCCCCAGCTTCCCCCTGAAGCACCTGAAAGCATGACAGTTAAGGTGGGGCCTCCAGACCAGCACAGGTCCTTATAATAGCAATCCTATGATGTAAGTTGGCAGAATTCTTATCAGCATTTTGAATTGAGGGAAGAGAGGCTCCAGAGTTTGCCACGCAGGGCAGAACTGCAGCTAAAGATAATGGTTTTGGGTTCCTCAATGCTGCCGACTGTCAGCTCCTCAGAACCCTGGTCCTTGCGCCTTGAGGTTTGCAGAGTGTTGTGGGATCCCCAGAAGGTCATGGGGCAGGCACAGGGCTGCTTTTCAGGGCAGGAGTTGGTTCAGTGGTCCCTCTAGGGTTAGCACAGATTGTAGAACCAGAGCCAGGCCACACCCCCACAGTGTGTCCCCCATTTCCACCTTGATTTTTCATTTGCATAGGGAACCAGTGAGGTTGGAGGTGCCATGGTCCTACAGATGCTGGCCCCAGGGGTCACCTGGTGACCTGGAACCCCTTCCTGAATCCAAAGTGAGAGCTATCTCTTTTAACAAAAGTTCCTTTCCCTCCACACCACTGTTGAGATCCAGTTCAGTCTAAGCATGCCCAGCCCCTCCATCCCCCTCCTCTGAGTCACTGCATGCCCCCCACCCTCAGAGGGAAGGAGGGAAGAATTCCAGAATGAGGCTGGGAGGGGAGCTGGCTCATCCTTACTCTGGACTTTCCCTCTCTCTTAGTGAAAATCCCACCCAATTATCGCATTACTGGGGGAACCTGGGCTGTGGGATGGGGTGGGGGCCTGAGCCTGAGGCAGGCAGGCTTCCACTGCCTCAGCCTCCGCAGCACTGGGGCCCGGGGATTAGAGCTGTGGTGGGGAGCACTCCAGTGGCTGCTGGTTCTGCACACACACAGGACAGTGGCCATGCCCAGCAGCAGCAGAACACACAGCAGCGACCCTGTGTGCAAGGCAAGGGGGCGCTGCCTTTACAGGCCTCTCCTGCCCCTGGGCTTCCAGAGCCCCATCCATCTTCCCTTAGCTTTCATCCCCTCCCTCAGGCCCTCCTTCCTGTGGGTAGAGGGCACCCTGGAGGGCTGGCAAGCCCACCAGCCTGTCACAGCAGGTGAGCTGAGAGGAAGGCAAGAACTCTATCTGCCCAGGTCATGCTCCCTGCTTCTGAGTGTTTCCTGCAGACTTCAGGGCGAGCGACAGGTGGAGGATATGCTGGGCTGGGGGCTTCTAGATGGCTCCATTCGTCCTTGCACAGGACTTCATGCTGGGAGAGGCTCTTCATTCCACACGTTTCTTGAGAGCACTGGCCCCTGAACAGCCTGTGTGGGTCTGGGGTGGATGGAGGGGGATATGGGAGGGAGTGAAACAGCAGTGACCCCAGGTGGGTAGCAGGGGCCTGAGGGGATGCCAGCCCTCCACAGACCCTGGGCCAGGCTACCCAGAGGTCATGGGCCACCACCAAGATGTGAATGACCACTTAGGAATGGTGGTCTCCCTGTCTGGGCTGGGGGAGTGTTCCTGTGAGCCTGAGCCGGGGTCTGGAGCCATGCCTCAGTTGGTGCAGATGAACAGGCATGAGGGGGGTTACAGCACCCCCGGGGTGTGGAGCTCTTCCTGGCTCTGGAGCTAGCAGCCTGGCTTTAGGGGCTTTAGGTGCGTGTCTTTTTGCTTCTGCAGCACCACTGCAGTGCCAGCAGTCCCTCCCCATTGGATGCAGCAGAGGGGCACGGTGCTCCCTGGTAGCGCCCTCTGCTGTTCCTTGGGTGTCACATAGGTTGGTGTCCCCAGCTGGAGCATGCACTTGGGGTTTGGATGGCATCTATGCACAGGGGCAGCTGCTTGGTGAGTACAGGTTGGATGCTGGAAGGCAACCTGCCCCCACAGAGAAGGGACAACTTCGGACAGGGTGAACAGGAGGTGGTGAGACCTCAGTAGCCAGAAGGGGAAGGGGCTATGGTAGCTGGAGGGGGCATTTGAGTAGCCTCCTCACAGGCATAGCTTTGGAGCTGACCTCAAGAGGCCTGCCATGGTCTGCTGATACTGGTGACCCTTGAGGAAGATGGCTTTTGCCTTGTCTTTGTTGCTGGATGCTGGGACGCCTGGAGGGAGGGGCTTCCTTCCAGAACAGGCTCCCAGGGCAAAGAAGGTAATGCATCCCCAACTGCATAGCTCTGGGGGCTGGGCAGAGGACATGGTGCTGGAGAGGTAGGTTTTGTGAAACTGTGAGTCCCAGTCTGCTGAAGTTCCAATCCATGCTCCTGGTGGGGCAAGATGGGCAGTGGGCAAGCTGGGGTTTTAAACACAAATAGATTCATCTTTTGCTTCCTTTTTTCCCCTCCTTGAGCACAAAGAAGCTGAGGGAATCTGGGAAGTGGTTTGGACAGCCAGAGCCATGGAGGCCTTGGAGCTCCAGGGCAGAGGGACCACAAAGGGAAGGGCCGTGGACAGGCAGGGTAGGGAGAAGCAGCCCCGACCCTTCCCCAGGCCTGTTGGGTGCTTAGACTCCTCCCAGCACTGCCCTGACCAGCTGTGTAGTGTCCCTTGGCCATCTTTGTACGTGGAGGCACCCTTTGAGCCCAAGGAGAAGGGAGGCAGTTTCTGTGCTCAGACTAAATGAAATGAAATACCTAGTGGCTGTGTATATTAAGGGATAATTTCCAAACATCCCAACAGTCACTGATTGGAAAAGAATCCACGCAAGACATGTGTGAGTGATGGAGCCAGGGCATCCTGTAGGCAGGCGCTCTCCCACCAAGCGACCCTCTGGCCAGTGCATGCCGTTTCAACTTCATTCTCAAATGACTGCAGCTGCGTGACCACTGGAGCGGGAAGCAGCATCTTCACAGATCCACGCGGATGAATGCAATCCTGGGTTTTGGTGGTAGCTATGGAAGGCACACAGCACTAAGTTCAGTGGAGCTGGCTGCGCCGGGAATTGACTGGTGCATGCTTAGTGAAACTGACCCCAGTGAAAGGACTCGACCACGTGTCTTTCCCAGCACAATGATATGGTCGCTCTGTCTGTTGTTGGAGGTCACTAGGTCCTCTGTGCTAGGCTGTCTGTGTGGCTTGTGTTCTGTTTTCCCAGTCTATATGTTCACCCTGGCTGATCTGGGCTCCCAGTATGCTCTGCTCAAACGGAGCTCCCACTGGCGGTCTGGCTGCTATCCAGACAGGCACAGTACTGCGTGCTCTGCCCACCCTGTTGCACACACCAGTTGTCGGGACTCCTTTGCCATCCATCCCACCCACCTTATCCGCACACGTGCCCCAGTGTCTCCTCCCACTGACTCCCCAGGGCAAGGACTCTGGGCTTTACCTTTCTCAGTATGCATTTACAGTAGCCCCTCATTTTCTGAGGTTTCTCTTACTGCCATTTCAGTTGCCCTGGGTCAACCACAGTTCAAACATATTAAATGGAATAATCCCAGAAATAAACAATTTATGAATTTAAAACTGAGCCAATCTGTGTGTTCTGATGAACTCTCCCACTGTCCTACCTTGTCGTGCCAGAGACATGAATCACCAGTGTGTAGTGTTTCCACGCTGGATGCAGCACCTGCCTGCTGCCTGTTAGTTACTTCTTTTTCAGTGTCACAGTGCTGTGTTCAAGCTTAGCTACTTCACTCAGAAGTGGCCCCAAAGAGGCATGATGCTGTTGCTTTAGATATGCAAAGAGATGCCATAAAGTACTTCTTTAATGAGAAGATGAGCATTTTTGACTTAATAAGGAAAGACCTGTAATTCTCCAAGCTGGACGGAGAGGCCAGGACCATAAAAAATGGAGTTATGGAGTTACACCGCCACGTCCCGGAGCTCTGGAGCACTGCGGCCACAGCTGTGCCTCTGTGCTGTGGAATTCTAGTTCTGGGTCAGCTATTAGGGGGTTGTAACTGGCCTCTCCCAGCAAGAGGGCTGTTTTACTGTGACCTTGGCTCACTGGGGCCCTGTGTTTTGAGTGACCACCTGCTACTGGGCCAACACTGCCACCCTGTGGAGATGCTGGGAGTGGAGGGCTTAAGGGACAGTGTCCCCTGCACCTGGAAGCAGTGTCCCTTTTGGTACAATTATGGATGAATTTGATGAAGTCTTCTCCCCAGCCTTCAGCTTTGCTGTGGCCCAGGTGGGATTTCTCATGAGACAGAATGACCTATGTCATGAAAGCAGTGGGGACCATGCAACTGGTTCCGTGTGACCCAGCTTAAGTTCTAGCGGAGGTGGTGTCACTACCCCTGAAGCATAAATCAGAGCTAGTACCCAAAATCAGCACATCACAGAGACACCTGGACTTGTTCATTGCAGCACAACCCACAATAGCCAAGAAATGGAAGTAATGGGTATCCACCTAAAAATGAGTGGACAGGGACTGGAGTGGTAGTTCAGTGATTACAGGGCTTGCCTGGCATGCATGCGGATGTGGGTTTGAACCCCAGCACCATGTACACAACAAAATGTCAAAGCAATGAAAGCACATGAAAAACTAAATAAAATTGATTCTCTTTCCCACTGTCCCTCTCTCTTAAAATTTTTTTAAATGGGTGGACAGAGGAAATGTGGTGCTATTGTCTACAGACTGTCCCTTTGCCATGAAAAAGCTGTCATTTGTGACAACTTGAATTGATAGGAAGAACATTATGTGTATCATTCAGCTTTCTATCCACTGTAACAAAATAACTGAGGTAAGTCTGTATAAAGGAGGAAAGGTTTGCTTTGGCTCTCTGTTTCAGAGATTCAGTCTGTGGTTGGCACAGTCACTTTGGGTCCTAAGGTGAGACAGAACATTGTAGTGGGAGTGTGTTGTGGAGAAGGATGATCACCTAATGGCTACTAGGAAGCAGAAAAAGAGCTCATGTTTATAACAGAGCCCCTCCCCAAGCTGTGAAGCCACGAATGGATTGATCCACTGAGAGCCCTCCAAATCCTGCTCTTCCCAGGGGCCCTGATCTGAACTCTGCTGCACTGGAGACCAAGCCGCTAGCACATGAGCCTTGGTGACATTTATGATCCAAACCACCACATGTGTGACATGAACTAAGCTAGACTTGGAAAGCAAACTCTGACTGTTCTCTCATGTGCAGAAGCCAAAAGAGTATAAGGGAGCAGAGTGGCCAGAGGCTAGGAAGGGTGGGGTGGGGGGGTACCAGGCAGGCCTGACTGCCTGAAGCCCTGTCAGATGGCAGGAAGGAGCTCATGAGTTCCAGGGCCATAGCTCATGAGAACTTGTTATGTTTCATCCAGAACTGGAGGGGAGGAACTTGCTAGCTCCAAACCATGGAGACGTAAGGACAGCGAAACACTGACTTGATCCCTGTGTGTTGGAATATCACACCTGCTGCCCACAGGCTGCACAGTTACTATGTGTTGACAAAAAGAAAAAGGAGACAAAGTGTACCTCAGGGTGGCCAAGAAGGAGGCTGTGGGCTGCCACTTGAGTGTGGTCAATATAGCTCCAAGGCCACCTTGACATCCAGGCTCAGGATTCTTGGACACTCCCCTGTGCTCCTGATCCCCCAGCCTCACACCTGGTGCCTCCCGTTGGCCTGAATTGTCCCACCTAGCACATACTCAACTCCAGGAAAATGGTGGGATCCTTGGGGCCTGGACAAAGGATTGTGAGTGGTAGATTTTGTGGGAGTGTCCTAGGGAGCAGCAGAAGGGAGTGGGCATGGGAAGGTGAGGAGGGAAACCCAGTGGATTATCCACTGGCTGCCATCTTGCCTGGCATCACCACCACAGGCCTCTATTTCCAGCCCTGTGTACCAGCCATTCTCTGGCCAGGGGAGCTGAGGTCCTGCATGCAGAGCCCAGTGCCTGGTCTTGTCCATTCTTGTTGCTCTTTGGCTCTCAGGAGAGACAGTGCTTTGTTTCCTACAATGCCCTGGGCTCGCCCAGCATCTCTACCTCCCTTCATGCCCTCCCTCACTGCAGCGGCCTCCCTGCTATCCTGTCTTACTGAGGGAAATCAAGGCCACCAGTGTCTCTTGCAACAGCCTGCAGATGAGCCTCTGTCTCTGCAGCCTCAAAGGGTGAGGGTTCCTTGTCTGTCACCCATCAGCCTAGCAGGCACAGAAGATCTAAACTCTTGTTCTCTCCACAGTCTTCTGATACCTGCTGAACAGTCACCCTTTTCTCTCCTGAATCTTCCACCTGGCTCTGTGCCAGCAACTTCCCTTTGGTCTCAAAGTCACTAGGCTGTTTTAAATGGTGGTGTTTCTTTGCATCTCTGTGGCATGTCACCAGTTCAGATGGTTCCCAGTGTACAAAGACTTGACTTCCACTTTATGATGTATTCATCAGGGTAGTAAATGCATTTCTAATTTATGGGACTTTCCACTTGTGATGGGTTTATTGGGATGCAAACCCATCACAGGTTGAGAAGCATCTGTCCTGACTTCAGTGTGTGGATATTTTCTCCTATGTTTCCTAAGCTCATGCGTTCCAGTAGATTTGTTGTTTTTTATAGATTCGGTAGGACTTTCACACAGAAAAAGGTGTCACCTGTAAACAAAAACAGGTTTGCACTTCCCTTTCATATCTGGAGGACTTTGTTTTCATGTCTTATGACACTGCCTAGGAGATCCAAGGCAATGTATAATGAAGTCTGTGGAGGATGGATGGCGTTAGGCTGGGGCACAGCTCAGTGGTACAGTGCTTGCCCAGAACGGAGAAAGATAGAGAAAGAACAAAAAAAGCACGGCTGTCAGTGCTTTGTTCTTCCAGTGCCTCATTAAGACATCAGCTGTAGGATTTTCATAGATGCCTTTGTCAGGCTGAGGAAGTTTCCTGCTATTTTTAGTTTGCTGACAGTTTGTAACCAAATGTCAGAAATAGTCAAATGATTTTTCTGCATCTATTGAGAAAATTATATGGCTTTTGTTTTCAGTTTATTTACTGTGTCTATCTCTATAGTCCCTCTATCATCTATCATCCATCCATCTCTCCATCTGTCATTGCTATCATTCACCAATATATCACATATTTATCTGTTATCTATCTTGGTCATCTATTTATCTACCACATATCTATTCTCTGTATGTATTTATCCATCTACTTTTCAGCTCTCTGCATATCTATCTAATCACCTCCATCTGCATGATCATCTATCAATCTATTATTGATCTGTTATCTGTCATATCCATCTATCTCAGTCACCTATCCATCTACCACATAGTGATTCTGTTTACTCATCAACTATCTGCACGTCTACCTAATCATCAACTTATTATCTCTCTGCTGTCGATCACATCCATGTGATTTACTATCTCTCCACAGCAGAATCTGAGTTCTAGGTGGGCAAACCTCTTGCTAGCTTTCACACTGCTGTGTAGCTCTCAGTACTCCAGATATCTGTCAATCCCCTGCACACTGCCCAAAGGCATTTCTATGGAGGTGGAAGAGCCCTGCTAACACCTGCAGGTTGGTAATGTGACTGGGGCCTTGGTGCTGAGCTCTAGTTCATCTTCCGAAACTTCAACTTCAGTAGCCCATGTGGTCCAGAGCTTCTGCCACAATGGCCTGGCCTCTGGCACAATAGGCAGAGCCTGGTAGTACGCGAGCTCTGCCTTGAGACTCTCCTGTCTCTATGGTCTGAGGAACGCCAACCCAGGGTGCTGGCCAGCAGGGAAGACCCCTGAGAGCTCACCAGGCTCACAGCATGTGCCTTCAGTGCCTGTTCCTCGGCCCAACCTCAGTCAGGTGCTGAACACATTGGCACAGTGGGCAACCTTGCCCTGCATGGCTGGTCCTTCACCACTAAGTACAAGATGGCTTCCCGCGTGGGAGCAACCTTCTAGTCCTTGTTTAGTGAAAGAGTGTTGGATTTTCTCCAGTGAGTTTTCTTCATCAATTGAAATAATCAGTTTTCCATTCTTCATTCTGCTAGCATGGTCTTATGTGATTGTTTTTGTTGGGAATAAATCCCCCTTGATCAGGTGTAAATCCTTTTAATTGTTGCCAAATTCATTGTGCTATTATTTAAATTTTTTTCAATATTAGAGATTAAACCCAGGGGCTATCCTCCAGCCCTCTTGCTAATTTTGCCCAGGCTGGTCTCAAACCTGCCATCCCTCTGCCTCAGCCTCCCAGTTGCTGGGATGACAGGAGTGGCCATCGAGAGGGATTTTGCAGCAATCTTCCCAGAGCTGTAAGTCTGAGCATTCCCCTACTGGTGTCTTTTGTGGCCCTGGTGTGGGGGTACGCTGGCCTCACAGAACAAGCTAGGAGGTGTTCCCTGGTCTGGCTATCGGGAAGGTCTGAGAAGGGTGATGTTGGTGCTGTTCTGCGTGTGTGCTGGGGCTTCCAGTGAGGCTCATCTTGACCTTCCTGTGTGGGCAGGTGTTTGATCACTGGCTCATCTGTGCTGGTTCAGGTCCCCGGCAGGTATGTGTGTGGGACTTTTCACCTTGGTTATGCCATCCAGTTTCTCGGTGCAGAATTGCTCGCGGTCATCAGCCAGCCCTGCTTCTGGTCTTGGAGGCTTGTGTCCTTCTCTTCCTGGCTGGTCACTTTGGCTGAACTTTGGCTTGCTTAACTCTCTTTGTCATCTCTCCAGCCCCTGCCTTTCACCTCTGGCAGGATCGTCACTTTGCATCCTTCTGCAAGCTTTGGGTTCCAGTTGACTCTTCTTGTCCCCACACCTCACAGGGCAGCAGGCCGTGGGTGCTGGACCTTCGTCTTCGGTTTGAATGCTGGTGTTCAGAGCAGCAGAACTCTATTAGCACTGTTTTCACTGTGCCCCTATGTTTTAATCCATTTTTGTTTGTTTCAAGATATTTTCTAATTTCCCTTGTGATTTCTTCTTCCATCCTTGGTTACATCAGAGTATGTTGATTGATTTCCACACGCTTATTAATCTTCCTGTTTTCCTTCTTTCATGGATTTCTACTTCTATTCCTTGTGATCAGGAAAGTTGCTTTGTGTGATTTAAGTCTTTGAAGATATACCAAGAGCTGTTTTACAGGTGGAAAGATGATCTGTCCCGGCAACTGTTCTGGGTGTAACTGGCAAGGCCATGCGTTCTGCTGTCGCCCCGGAAGGTGCAGCAGGTCTGCTCTGCTGGAGCTGTTTTCCAAATTCCCTGCTTGCTACTGTGCTCCAGGCTCGGTTTTGCATCTTTACTAAAGTGGAGCTCTGAAGTCTATTACTATAAAACTTTCTCCCTTCAATCTCATCAACGTTTGCTTTCTGCATTTTGGGGCTCTGCTCATGCGTGTGTGTGTTTTACAACTGCTGCATTCCCCTACTGCACAAAACTTTGATTGACATGTATCACCCTTGTCTCTTGTAAAACCCTTTCTCTGACAACAGTGTAGCCACTCAGCTGTCTTCCGATTACTGTTCAAGTGTTGTGTCTTTTTCCATTCTTGTACTTTTAACCTCTCCAAATCCTTCTATCCAACGGGTGTCTTGCAGACAGCATGTAGGCGCTGTTGTTTTCTACTAGACTCAGTGCAACATCTCTGCCTTTGAGAGGAAAGTTGAATGCACTGACGATGACTGTGCTGAGTGACATGAAGGCATCCCTTCTGCCACCAGTCTGTTTCTACATGTCTGGAATGATTTTTTATTCCTCATCTCCTGCATTTTTTGTATTTAGTTGATTTTTTGTAGTGTGCAATTTTGATTTGGCTCTTTCCTTTTCTGCATATTTTTCTTTCTTTTTATGAGGGTGGAGTGGGTGCAGGGGATCAACCCAGGGCCTTGCCTTGTGTGTGCTAGTCCAGTGCTCTACCACTGAGTTGCCCCCAACCTTCCAGCTTTTAAGTTATTTTCTTAGTGCTTGCTTTGGGGCCTTTGGCTGACAATTAGCCAGGCTTCACCAAGGCTGAGATCAGTCCAAAGAGGAAGCTCAAAGTCTGCCCAGGACTGCACCAAGCCATGTTGCTTCCCAGGTCCTTGTGTCCACGCTCTTCTGAGATCCCCAACGTCCCCAGGACACACGCCAGCTCTTGCCACTGGCTTGCGGTGCTCTGTGCATCTCCACCACCGTCCTTTGCCCTTGGTGTCTGTGGGTTGTCTGCTCTGCAATGCGTTTAAACACCCGCCACTCTTCCAGCCTGCATTCTGGACAGATGAACACCTGTGTCTGTCCTCGGTAGCCCAGAGATCTCAGTCCTGTGCCAATGAGGGTGCTGCTCCCTGGACTGGCAACGTGGGCTTCTCTCCTCAGGGTGCCACGCCAGGGCAGGGAGGGACCAGGGAAGCACCTTCATGCCCATTGGAAGTACTCTCTTGGCTCAGTGTTCACGCAGCTGCCGTAAACCTGTGGCTGCTGGTGTTTGATGTTCAGTGGGGGCTGAGATGCTGGGACGGCTGCCCCTCCGTCTCGCTGTTGCTATGGTCTTCTCTATTTTCTCTGCTGGCAGTTTATTGAGACCAACTATGTGGCTTTACATTTCTTATGAAATTTAGAAATGTCTGCCTTCTTGAATCTGTGGCTGCATTCACAGTGCTGACCTAAGGGGCTTAGTGACTGATGCTGCTGCCTCTGTTTCCTGGGTCAGGTCATCCTCACCCTGTCCTGTGTCTCCATGTTTTCCTGCATGCCTGGTCCTATTTGATTGGATGTCTGACTTGTTGTTTTGTGGGTGTCATTTTGCTGTTTCTTTGCATGTCTTTGAGCGTTGCTTTTTAATCCTTTCAAAGACTGCTTTCAAATGATCAGGCCAGGGCTTGTGTGACCCTGTCTTGGGTGCTGCTCTTGTGGTCAGCCTTCCCCTCTGGGTGTTGGTGGGCATTCCCCAGGCCATATGAGGTTGCTAGGCCCCAGTGGCACTGTCCCCAGCAGGGAGAGGGTGCTCTGCAGTTCTGGAAGAGCTGTCCCTGCAGCTCAGCCCCAGAGGGGTCTGCTCGGCTATCCTCACAAAATGCATGGACCAACTGAACAAGACGATGTGCTCTGGTGCTGGTCCCCAGGCCTCTGCTCCTGGCCTGTGTGTGGCTGCCCTCTGGCTGAGTCCTCATGTGTCCCGCTCTGTGTGCATGCTGGGCATCTCTGTGTGTCCCCATCTGTGCTTGTGAGGATACCACAAGCCCACTCTAGTGTCCTCAGGTCACCTTGGTTGCCTCTTTAAAGGCCCTATCTCCAGATACAGCCAGGTCCTGAGTCCTGGGGGCAGGACCGCAGCATGCGCTTGGCGGGCACAGCTGGGCCTGAGCGGACCCCTGGACCTCAGCAACTGCTGTACTCCGGTGCTTGCTGGACCCACCCATTCTCCTTCTCAGGGGTGGCTTCCTGGCTCCTGTCATACAGATTCCATCCAGTTTCTGCAGCTGTTACTGGAGGGAGGGTGAATCTGCTTCCTGTTACTTCATCTTGGCTAGACAGAGTCTCCCCAGTATAGACTTTTGTCCCTCTTTTCTGTCCCGTTCTCATCCCAGCCTGTCCAACCTGGAGACCCTGCTAGTATTTGGTTGCCCTGTTCCTGCCAGTCAGTCACCTCTCAGCCCTCCATTTTGTCTCTTCCAAAACCTGCTGTCATCTCGCATGGGCTTTTCCTTGTCCTCCCTTGGCCTTTAGGGCCATCTTCTTCTTCTTCCTCTTCTTCTTCCTCCTCTTCTTCTTCCTCCTCTTCTTCTTCCTCCTCTTCTTCTTCCTCATCTTCTTCTTCTTCCTCCTCCTCCTCCTCCTCTTCCTCCTCCTCTTCTTCTTCTTCTTCTTCTTCTTCTTCTTCTTCTTCTTCTTCCTTCTTTCTTTTTACATGCATTTTTTTTTAACATTTTGGCAAGATCTTGGTGTGTGGATTCACCGGTGTCCTTAGCCAAATGCTTCCTTGTGCCTCCTGACAGTTCACTTTTCCCAGAGACATTGTTGAAAACAGGTGTCCTCCGGGAACAAGGTGGTGATCCTTGTCTGGATGTGTGGTGTACCTCTTACTTTCCTAGCAGAAACACTTAGAGACTCAGAGGTAACATGATTGAGGTGTACAGCCTAAGAAATTGTGCCATTGTACTCTGCGGGGACCAAAAATTTCTTCCTGTCCTTCTCACCCTGCAATCAAAGGAAAAATTCTATATTTTAGTCTCCTTAATACACCCTAGAATTGGTATGGCAAAGGCTAAGGGCCTGAGGTGACTTTTCTGCCTGAAACTATTCACTGATTCTCTTTAAAACAGTTCAACAGCCAGACATGGTGGCACACACCTGTAATCCCAGTGGCTTGGGAGGCTGAGGCAGGAGGATCACAAGTTCAAAGCCAGCTCCAACAACTTAGTGAGACCCTAAGCAACTTAGCAAGATCCTGTCTTTAAAAAAAAAGTACAACAGGCACACCTGGTTTTTGTTTGCACAGAATGAGTGCTTACCAGGTGCACTGTGGGGTGTCCACATGAGCGCAATGTGCACAGATAAAATCAGGGTGATTAGCACACATGTCACCTCTCTGTGCTGGAGACACTCGGGATCTCTCCTCAACAAGCTGTGGTGACTGCAGTTGCACTTCTGTGCCCAGGCCCTGGGCTTATTCCCTGCGAACTGCTTTGGTGCCTGGCCACAGCCGCTCTCTAGCCACCTCCTCAGCCTCCACAACCTCCCTTGAATTCTCTCTGTTGTCGCACCTTTTGGCCCAGGCTAGTCTTGAACTCCCAGACTCAAAGGATCCTCTGCCTCCACCTGCTGGCTCCAAGTCCTGGGCACTGACTCAGGATGCATCAAGACTGGCTTGAGGGTTTGGGGTTCATCTGGCCCAGGGTTCCCCAGGACCTCAGTTCCCTCAGAGCCTGGGGCTCCACCCAGCTCATGCTGAAAGCTCTGCACCCTTGCACCTGTGGGAGATGTAATTGCTGGGAGATGTGTGTGCACTAGTGAGATCAACTTCATGCAGTGTGGGAGCCGGCTATCCCATCTCCAGTGAGTGCAGGGTCTCTTGCTTGTGGGTCTGAAGGCTGGAAACCCTAGAGGATGGCATGTGGTGAGTTACAGCAAGTGTGCAGAGAGATCACCCTCATGTTAAAGCTGCTCCTGAGTTGCTTAACTCACTCTCGAAGGTACAGCCCACAGGACCCAGTCACCTCCCAAAGGACCCCCTCCAAATATTACTAACACACGAATTCCCAGGGCCACTCCCAAACCACAAAAGAGGTTCATCATGGACAGGTGGGAATGCTGGTGGAGCAGGAGCCACAGGTGGGGTGGACTCCAGCCTGTGCACCCATGAGGGGGTCTATGCAGAAGAGGAAATTGCTCCCGTTCTGTGTTAAACACACCCTGGGCAGTTGGGGGCAAGGAGCCTCTCCACTGCCCCACATTGATGCCACTCTTCTCTTGCACCACCCAGGCGGTGCCATGGTTTGCCTATGGGCAGTGTCCTGCCAAGGTCTAGGTGTGAAGGGTAGTCTTGGAGAGGTGGTGGAAGCTTCTGGAGATGTGACCTGGTGGGAGGTTCTTAGTCCTCTGGGGATGAGCCCTTGAAGGACACTGTGGGGCCCCAGCTCCTCCTGGTCTCTCCTTTGCTCCTGGCTCATGATATGAGCAGTTGTGCTCTGCCTCACTCCTGCCATGGTGTGCTTCCTTTGCCAGAGGTCCAAAACCACACAGCCACCTGGCCTTCAACTGGATCTCAAACCAGTAAGCCAAAAGAAACCTTTTCTCTTTGTAGGTTGATCACACCTGGGATGTCATTGAAGCACAGGAAGTCATCGGATAGAAAGGGCATAGAGATGCAGTGTCCTCCTCCACTCAAATGTTAAGTAAACCGTGCCTGGGCTCATGGCTTATGCAATTCTAGTTCAGCAAGCTGGTGTGATCTCACAGCTGGGGTGAAAGAGGTGAAGGGGCTGCTCACAGTCCTTTGTTCCAGACCCAGTGGTCCCTTTGCCTTCTCTTTCTCTAGGTCTTGGAGGATGAGCCTGTCCAATGCCATAGGAGCTGAGAGTTCAGGGCCAGTCCTTCCTCAGGAACATGCTGATGATCAGGGCCAGGAACTTGGCACCCCTGCCTTCAGTAGAACCAGTGAGCTGCCTTGGATCAAGGTACCAACAGATAGATATGGGTTGCCTCAGGGTACCTGTGGATATGGAGGGATAGGGACATAGGGCCAGGGAGAGCCTATTGCAGGAATCTGAGCCCCTGGAGGTGCACTGGGGAGCCTAAAACCAGGGGGTGTTAGGGCAGGAAGCCCCCAGGGTGTCTTGACTGGATGCTGCCCCGAGTTCCTTCTAGGACAGAGGAAAGGGCCAGAGAGGTGCATCTCGTGGGTCTGGAGATCATCCAGGGTAGGAGGGGCTGCAAACCCAGTGGGAGAGCTAGTTGTGGGCCTGGCATTCCCAGGGTCCACTTCACTGGCCTGCAGCTGGTGCCTGGCCCCCAAGCCCTGTCCCTAGTGAGGAGAGTGCATCTTCTTCTGCCAGGCCCATGGATGCTCTGAGAGGTGTCCTCCAGAGAGGGCTGCTATCTCTGCCCTGCCCTGTGACTGTCATTCCCAAGCTCCCCGGGTGCCCCTGTGGTACTCACCATCTGCCAGTGGTGGGTAGACAAAGAGAGGAAAAGAAGCCAGTTAAGAAACTTCTTGGAGTAGAAAATAAAAATAACAATCCTTTTCAAATCAAGCATTAATGTGCAATTTGGGAAGAGAATCTGCTTTAATGGTCTAAATCCAATTGGATATAAGATCCCAATTCAAGAAACTAGAAAAATAGGAGCAACATAGAATCAAAGCAAGAAGAAGGATGGAAATAATGAGGGGAAAAGCAGAAGAAATAAGTTGAAATAAGAAAACAATAGAGAAAAGCAATGAAACAAAAGTTAGACCTTGTCTCAAAATAACAACATAAAAGAGGGCCAGGAACGTGGCCTGGTGATTAAGCACCCTGGTACCAAAATAAAACACACACACACACACACACACACACACACACACACACACTGATGCTTTCCAAAAATCAGGATGAACAAACTTTTAGCAAGACTACAAAGGGTACTAAAGAGAGAAGATACAAGGTACCAATATCAGAAGAAACAGGGGCTATCACTACAGACCCTGCAACCTTAAAATGATAATAAGATAGCACTACAAGCAACTCTCCACTCTGATTCAACAACTTCAGAGAAATGAACCAGTTCCTTACAAACCACACACTAACAAAATTCATCCAAGATGACACATTGTGTGTAGTCCTACCCCTTTTTTAAAAATTGATGTCAGTGGAAAGCTCCCAAGAAAGAAATATTCATGCCCAAATGGTTTCACTGGAGACTTCTAACAACCATTTAAGGAAGAAATAACATCAGTTTAATACAATTTCTTCTAGAAAATAGAAACAGAAGAGATGGGAACAGATCCCAATTCACTTCATGATGCTAGTATTATCTGGATACCCAAAATCGACAATACAAAAAAACCCCAAAAATATTCCATAGGCACTTACAAGCAAAAATACTAAACAAAATATTAGCAAATTGAATCCTACGATAGTTAAAAAGAATTAGATACCACAGCTGAATACACTTCCCTTTGGATATTTAAGGATGGTACAACATTTAAAATCAATGTAATCCATTGTATCAACAGGCTAAGCAAGAAAAAGCTTATGGTCATATCAATTGATGCAGAAAAAGCATTCAGAGAAAACCCATTCATGGCAAAAACTGGGAAAAAAAAGGGAAAGGAAGAACTAAAACTGTTGCTACTGGTAGATGACTTGATTATGTACAAAGGAAATCTCAATGGATCTTCAGAAAAACTAAAACTAATGAGTGAATTCCACAGGACAGCAGGATATACAAGATTAGCACACATGCCAGGTATGGTAGTACAACTGCAGTCCCAGCTGCTGGGCTGGAGGACCACTTGAGCTCCTGAGTTAGACCCAGTGCAACCAGCAAGACCCCATCTAAAAAAAGGCGATAAACATAAAATCCAATCATGGTTTTATACACTTGCAAAATGGAAACAGATAAATATAAAACAGCACCTTTTTCAATAACTCCAAAGAAAATGAAATATTTTGTTGTAAACACCAGCAAACTTGTCCAGGAACTATATGTTGGAATTGCACAATGATGATGAAAGAAGTCAAAGAAACCCTAAACTAATAGATATACCATGCTCCTGGATAGGAAGAATCAAGTAGCAAAGATGCTAATCTCCCTTGATCTATTCATTGAATACCTACCACAGCAAGTTTTTGTAGGTACAAACTCATTCTAAAATGTGTATGGGAAGGTGATAACGCTAGACTATCTAAAACAATCTTGAACAAAGAATAATCAAGCAGGAGGAATCCCTCTCTCTGATGTTAAGGCTTCCTGTGTGGCTACAGAAGTCAAGGCTGTTGGCCCAGGGATAGACCCTCAGGTGGGTGGAACATGACAGAGAGCCCAGAAATAGCCCCACTAAGATATGCACAACTGGTTTTAAAAAATTAAGGTACAAAAGCAAGTTGATAGATGAAAGACAACCCTCTTGACAAATGACTTGGAGCAACTTGACATCCACAGCCCCCCCCAAAAAGAATCTTAACTTATATCTCACACCTACAAATTTAACTCAAAACTGACCACAAACTTAAATGTAAACTAAAACTTTTTTTCTTTTTCTGGTACTAGGGATTGAACCCAGGTGCACTTAACTACAGAGTCACATCCCCAGCACTTTTTATTTTTTATTTACAGACAGGGTGTTGCTAAGTTTATTAGGGCCCCTCTAAATTGCTGAGGCTGGCTTCAAACTTGTGATACTCCTGCCTCTGCCTCTCAAGCTGCTGGAATTATAGGTGTGCACCACCATACCTGGCCCATAAACTAAAACTTTTATATAGAAAGTAGGAGACAATCGTCAGAATTCATAGCTAGGTCAAGAGTTCTAAGTCTCAACACCAAAAACATGATCCATAAAAGAAAATACCAGAGAACTTGAATTAAATTAAGAAGTTTTGCTCTGCAGAAGTCCAGGCAAAGAAGAAGACATGTGGAGATGAACTGTATGCTGGGAGAATGTCTTTGTAAACCACATTTGCAAGGGAATTATACCTTCAGTACATAAAGAACTTCCCAAACTCAACCTTGCAAAAAAAAATCCAATTACAAGTAAAGAGAAGACACAGACTGCAAATAAAATCATTATGGTCAATGCCACCAACCATTAGGGAAACACAAACTGACACCCCAACGCACCTGCAGAGGGCTAAGGCCATGGGCAATGGCAACCCCAACTGCTGCAAGAAGGCAGAGAAACTGAGTGGCTCACTCTGCTCCTGGGAATGTGATGTGGGCAGGGGACATAGCCACTCAGAAAGACAGCTTGAAGTTTCTTGCAAAGCCAAAGTTGCTAGTGTCCTGTGATTCATCCATTGCTTTCCCTGGGGATTTATCCCGGAGGAAGGAACCACGAACGTTTACAGCCATTTTGTGTGTACCAGCTGGAAACTGCAAACAACCCAGATGTGCATGCCTTGGTGAGTGAACAATGAGGCAGCAAACCATGTCCAGAGGGATGCTCTGGTCTGGAAGTGTCCCTGAAGGTCATGTGTAGGAAACCTGATCCCTAAGGCTCACGTTACTGGTGGTGACTGGACCTTGAGGGCTGTGAATAGATTAGCTCCCACATGAAGTAATGGTTCTGATCGATGGAGTCCGGTGGGAGTGGCCTTGTGACCCAATCAAACTCTCCCCAGCATACTTGCTCTGTCTTGCCGTGTGATGCCCTGTGCCACCTCTGGACTCTGCAGCGTCCTCACCAGCACGAAGGCTGTTGTCAGATGCAGCCACCAACCTTGGACCACCCAGCCTCCACAACTATAAAAACTAAGTTTCTTTTATTTACTATTATCCAGTCTTGGACCCTCAGTTATAGCAAAAGAAAACAGACTAAGGTAGTGGAATAGAGATGGCTCCTTATCTGTGGGTTCTGGATCCTTAGAATCAACCAACTAAGGATCAAAAACATTAGGAAAAAATTGCATCTATACTACACGTTTGTAGACTCTGCCGTGTTGTTATTCCCTAGACAATGCATGACAGCAAGCATTTACAGTGCATTGGGTATCTAGGTCATCTAGAGATTATTTAAAGGATAACATTGAGGACTGCATATAATCTTTATCAATATACCTCATACATAGGATTATACCTCATACACAGGATTATATCCTCAAATGTAAGATTATATCCTCATATGTAGGATTACATCTCATATGCAGGATTATATGTCATACACAGGATTATGTCTCATATGTGGGATTATATCTCATATGCAGGATTATATATCATATGCAAGATTATATCTCATAGTAGGATTATATCTCATACATAGGATTATATGTCATTATCAGGATTATATCTCATATATAGGATTATATCTCATACACAGGGTTATATCTGATATATAGGATTGTATCTCATGTAGGATTATATCTCATAGGCAGGATTATATCTCATAGGCAGGATTGTATCTCATGTAGGATTATATCTCATACATAGCATTATATCTCATACATAGGATTATATCTCATACATAGGATTATGTATTGAAATTACATGCAAATACAACCACATTTAATATAAAGGACCTAAGCATCTGAGGATCTTGGTGCCCACAGGGCATCCTGGGACCAATCTCTCCATAGATACCAAGGGAAGACTGTACTAGGAAGCTGTTAACAGGAATAAACTTTAGATCTCAGGGGAATCGTACTGTATGAATAAGATGATTCAAAAGGCCACGTACTGTGTGATTCCATTTATAAGTGACCTTGAAGTCACGAAGTGCTGGTGGAGGATTGGTGTGTGCCCCAGGCTGGGGCGTAGCTGCAGGGGACAGCCCTGGTGATGGAGATGTTGAATACCTTCACCGAGCCACCTTGCATGGAAAACCACACAGCATCCGCACAAATAAGTATGCACAGCATGCTGGTGTGCACTCCAGCTTCCTGCTGCACGTCCAGTGGATGGCAGGGTGCAGCAGGTGGAGGGTCCAAGGTCTCTCCTGCTCATTGTATTCAAGTCTCTGACAGGCATCTCACAGAGGACACAGTGCGTATGTGGGTCTCACCATGAAGAATGAGCTCCATGTCTGTCTGGCATCTCAGACCAGGTCTTGAGCCAGGTGCTGCCCAGAGAGTGTGTGCATGTTAGAGGAGGTCCTGGCAAGTCATTGGGACTGGGGTCCTGTTGGTCAGGATGGTGGCTTTTCTCTTGCTGACCTGCAGGGGGCCGCCTGTCTGTGCAGGCCTTGGGCTTGGTGGAGGGAGTCTCACTGGCCTCAGCCTAGCAGGCCTAACTGTGAGCCCTGGACCTCTTCCTCCCCACCCCTCCTCTTTGTCTCTCACTCCCCTCTTGGTCCTTTTCTGGTCTCTTCCCTTTCCTGCTATCTGTCTTCTTTCCTCTGTTCTCCGTCTGCCTCTCTCCCACTCCCTTCTGTTCTTTCCCTTCAAGTCTCTTTCCTGTCTCTCTTCTGCTCCCTCTGTCTCCCTCCCTCTCTCATCTCATCTCTTCTTCTCTCTCCTGCTCCCTCCCTTTTTCCTGCTCCCTCCCTTTCTCCTTCTCTCTCTCTCTCTCTCTCTCTTTCTTTCTCTGCCCTGTCACAGCCCATGAGCTCATTCTGTCCACTGGGGCAGTCTGGGTGGGATCATGTCTCCTGCTCTTTCTTTCTCCAGCTCCATTTCAAATGACTCATGCATGGTTTTGCTGTCTCCCCCAGGGAGACCCTCCTGCCGGGCCTCATAAACCTTCCAATTAGGCAATGTTTCCTGATAAGTGGCCCCTGGTCCCTCACTCTAGACCACCGAGACTGCTTCTCTCCCCAGCCCAGCCCTCCCCATGGCCTCCTGGAGCCCACAGCAGGGAATGCAGAGTTCTGGAGCCCCAGCAGTTCAGGCTGTCCCTCTCTCCCTCCCTTTGTCTCTTCCTGTCTCTCTTTCACACCTCTCTCATTCCCCCCTCAGGTGTCTGCTCACAGGGCTGGAAGATGGGCAGGAGAGGAGGCCAGCAGGCCATAGGTCTGCAGGGGGAGCTCCAGGAAGGGTCCTGCCTCCAGAGCTCTCTGCTCTTCCCCTGGAGTCTCAGGACTGGGCTTGTCTCCTTGTGCTATGAGTGGAGTGGATCCCATCCTGTTCCTTCTGTCTGACAGGGAAGCCTGGCGTCTGAGAGGGGCCATTTTAGGGGGTCACAGGAGCTGGAGCTTCATGTCCCACACGGGGACACTACTGCCCTATGGTGTCCAGAATCCAGATGGGGCCTGGAGATGTGTAGTGGGCCTGAACCAGGGAGGTAGCTGCCCTTGTCCATCCTGGAGTCCTGCTGGGTGCCCTGAATGCCACATAGCTCCCAAGAAGTGTGAGCTGCCAAGGCCCCCACAGGCTCCTCCACAGCCACCCACACTGTCATCCTCTGACCCTTGTGGCTGTATGGGATGCCGCCTCTCAGGGGCAGGGGTCTCCCGAGGCTGGAAGTTTGGAGAAGCGCTCGGGTGGGGACTCATTGCCACCGGCCTTCCTCCCTTTCTGGAGTGGATCTGTTGTGGAATAGGTGCTTCCTTCCCAGCACTAACACCACCCTCCTGGGGCTGTGTCCATCAGGGCCCTGGCTTGCCTGCCCAAGTGCCAGGTGTTCAAGCCAGGGACAAACCAGCCTGGCCTTATGCGAGGTGCACCCTGGGGACTCTAATGCATGTCTACTGCAACTGTGTGTCTGGAAGGGGGAAAGAACACATGATGGATTGGGGGAACCCACCATGAGACGGATCTGAGCTACGACCGCGTAGGTCACCCAACCCCACAAGCCAGCATTGTCTCTGGAGGGCTGCAGTGATGTGGGTCTCCCAGAATCAGCCAGGGTCCTGCAGTCCCCTGCAGGTCTGATGACTTCCTTTCCCTGTGGTACAGTCACCATGGGAAAGGCAGGGGGAGCTGGAAGAATGATTAATAGTATAAATTCAGGGCAGCACGGCAGGGAAAGACCCTGTAGCGGGGCCAGGGCTCCTCTTGCTCAGGGGTTCTGCAAACTGGCTCAAGTTAGGTTCAGCTGAGGAGCTGTGGCTCGATTTTTATGACGAGAATTAGACTTTTGCTCCGTTGACATCTTGTCCAGCCCCTTCCCCCTTCCTTGGATGGCTTCACAGGCCTGGGTGGTCAAAGTGGGGGATGGCAGGCCTTCCAGCCAGGGAAGCCCATGGCCCCAGCAGAAATGAGGGGCCACTTGGCCATTGGCCAGAGTGCAGAATACTAGATGAGAAAAAAGTCTGTCTGCCTGGAAAATGGCCCCTTCATAAGCTGTCCAGGGCCAGGGAGATCATCTGCACTGGGGCTGAGCAGGGCTGCTTTCCTCCTGGGCTATCCAAGGCCTTTGGGTGAATTCTGCCAAAACCTCTGGGGCTCAACCTAGCACCCAGGCAGGCAGCCTAGCTGGCTGTGAATTCGTTCACTCTCTGCCACCTGGGTGGCCTCTGTAGGCACTGCATTGCGTTCAGCATCTGACAGTTCTCAATCCTGTTCCATCCTGCATGCCCCTTTCCCTCAGCTTATGCCCTCTGTGCCCACTTTCAGCAGAGACAAGGACTGGGCATGCAGGTGTGGCTGCGCCTCTGAGGAGCAGGTGTCATCCACCCCAGCATGGGCCTACAGCAACAGCTGGGCAGAGGCAGAGGGCCCGCAGGCCATAGTGTTCCCCGGTGGTCAAGGGTGTGCAGGGCAGGCTAGGTGGGCTCACCTGAGTTCTGGGTTCCACAAGCACCTGAGGGGCCTTTGAGGGAGAGGGAACTGCCTCAACCTGCCCCCACCCCTGGGCTCTGAGGAGGCCCACCTCCACCATGGCTGGGACACAACACAGGCAATGGGAGCAATGGTGGCCAAATGTAAGTTGAGGTGTGAGGCTTTGGAGATTCATTGGGCAAGGAGCATCTCCTGAGTCCACTTAGGAGGGGGCAGCCTGTGGCATCTCCCCAGGTATGGGCAGCTGAGAGCTGGGGTGGCCTCCCAGGCCCTCAGGTAGCTCTAGTCTTAGCTACGCTGCCACCAACGTACCTTGGGTCCAGTCAGCCACAGCTTTGGTTCCCCAGGTTTCTGGTATGTTCTTGCTTGGAGCTGGAATAGGGTATCAAGTGCAGTGTGGTTAAGCTCTCCACCCAGTTGCTCTGACCCCCACAGAAAGCAGAACTCTTCCTGAGCCCACAGATCTTTGCCAGAACCCCTCACACCAAATATGGCCCAAGGGTCCAAGAAGCATTCTGCTCCTCAGTGGGTCAGTGGCTGCCTCCTTCCTCAGGGACTTGCTGGGTGGCCAACGTGACACAGCTCCACTCGCTGGAAGGGATCTCTGCAACACCCGCAATGCCTTGTGACACATATTTACAATCTAACACATCATTTTTCTTGGAAGCAATCTCATGCTTTTAAACATGTCATCGCTCTGGGTCTCCCGTCCCCTGCCTCCTGTGGCAGTCCCTCCACTGCCTCTCTTCCAGAGCTGGAGCCAGGCCTTCAGGTGGAAGTAAGTCCTGGGAACTGTGCTAGGGTGCCCGCAGCTGGGGTGGCGTGGGCTGGGGCTACCTTCTGGATCCCCACTTGGGGGCCTGCCAAAGTATGAACAGAAGAGGACAGGGGAGGGGTCCTGGGAATGGGAATGATGTGACGCTGTCACTCAACAGGCAGACCCTTAGCTACAAGGTGACATCACAACTTGGAAAGAGCCACAGCACCCTGGAGTGAGAAGAGTCTCAGAGAGGAAGTGATCTGCTCAGGTCAGCTCCTCTCTGCCTGCCCTTTGCCCAGTCACACACCCCTGTGAGCTCTTCTGGCAGGACAGAGCACACTCACTCGAGTGGCCAAAGCCACAGATGGAGCTCCCTGCTTGGCCTGGATCCAGACGGGCGCAGTTTCTGCTCCTGCTTCCTCCTATGCATTTGCCTCTGCCTTGCCACAGGTAGCAAGTGGTAGGTTTTCAGGAGCCCAGCCTCCCTCAGACTGGGGGTAGGGGGTCACTGTGACAGAATCAGCTTCCCAAGTTGGAAGGATGCTGGCCCAGAGGAGAGCCTTCTGTCCAAGCAGCAGAGCGCCCCCCCCACCTGTGGGACCAGGGCTCTGAGAGCCACAGTGTGTGTGTGTCCCCAGCTCTGGCACTGTTCAGTATGGAAGTGCTTCAAGCACTTAAGACTTCCAGGTGTGAAAGCTACACCTACATGCCTGGAGTAGCTCCAGTCCCTTGCTGTGTGCCCCCATTCCAGGCCACACGGAGGCCATCTGTCCAGAGGACTTCTGAACCTTCTCAATTCCAAGATCAATCCAGTCTGTTTTAATTCAGGCTTTAATTGCTCTGACACCATCTTCCTCTTGTTCTGAGAAATGGCTCTGAGATAAGGCACTGGGCATCTCCAAACTTCCACCACCCAGCATCCTGGTCCCCAAAAGTCATCTTCATCCTCCATTCTCATGGACGGTGAGGACACAGGCTCTGGGAATGGGTGCTTGATAGTCAGTGCTCTCAACTTCAGGACGGAGAGTCAAATCCCAGTGCCCACCAGTGGCAAGCCGAAATCGGCCACAGTGACCACTACGGGGGTGCGCCTCCTGGAGGGGGCCCGTTTCCTCCTCTTCCTAGCTTCCCGGGGAGTGCAGCGCCCCACTTTAGCGCAGACAGACTCGGTCCCCGACTCAATACCCCGCGAGTACTGGATTCACGCCCGAGCTTCTGCCCCGCAGCCAAGGTCCAACCCCCCTCCCCGCCACCCGATCTGCACCGCGTTCCAAGTTTCCCCGCAGCCGCGCCCGGCTCTCCGGCCTTTCCCGACCCCGCCCCTGGCCTTCAAACCCCAGGCGGCCGACACACGTCCCGACCCAAAAGCTCCTAGAGGCGCCCTCCCCCAAAGCTCCAGTTTTTGCTGTGCCGCGGGAGGGCCCCCGCGGCCACCCAGGACCCGGTTCCCCGACTCCCTCCCGCCCCGCCACCGGGTCGCCCCGCACCCGCGCGCCCTCCCCTCCACTCCCTTCCCACCCAAAAGGCGCGCCCCAGACCCACCCCGGGAGCCGCCGGGTCGGAGCGGGCGGCGGGCGGGGCGCGCGGCTCGAGTTTCAGCCCGCCCCCGGCGCCGGCGTGACCCCTCCTCCCGGGCGCGGGGCGGGCCGGGCCAGCTGGCCGGCGCCCCGCCCCGCGGCCGGGGTGCGGGCGCTATAAGAGGGCGGCGGCCGCGGCGCGCCCTGCGCGGAGCCGGGAGCGCGATGGTCAGCCGCCGCGGCGCGGCAAGATGCTGGATGGGTCCCTGCTGGCTCGCTGGCTGGCCGCGGCCTTCGGGCTGACGCTGCTGCTCGCTGCGCTGCGCCCTTCGGCCGCCTACTTCGGGTAGGTGCCCCAGGCGGGGACGGAGGGGCCGGGGCGGGGTTGCCCGGCGCCCCGGGGCCCGCGCGCTCGGGGTGCCCGTGCCAGCGCTCTGCGGGGCCGCGGGGTTGCCGGGCGCTGCGTGAGTGCGGCCCGCGCGTCGCTCGTTGCGTGGGTGCGTGGCCCCCGCGGCGCGCTGGGGCGAAGAGGCCCGCACACCCGACGGGCTTGCGCAGGGTCGAGGTCCTGCGTGACCCAAGAGTCGTCGCCGTCGCCGCCTTAGGCCGCGGTGCTCCTGCCAAAAGGCTGGAGCCTCCCAGCCCCTGCCCGCCCACCCACCCCCCTTGCTCTTCTAGAGAAGTTAATTTAACAACAACAAAAAAATACGTACAAAATCCAGATGTTCCTTGCACTGAGCCCCAAAGGGGGAAAAGAAAACCCTCCAAGCTGGGGAAATTTATTTTTCTTGCGCGTTGCTTTTGACGTCCGCCGGGGCCACAGCCCCAGTCCTCGGGAGCGCGTCTGTGACACCTGGCCAGGGCAGTGGACGCCGCTGTCCCGCGGGGTCGCAGCCCGTATTTTGGCATCTCTGACATAGCCGTTTGCGGATGTCTCGGCGGTCTGTCGCCCTCTCTTCTCCTCTCCTTGCTCCCCCTCTCCTTCTCTCTCAGGTCTGGGATGCCTGAACCCAGCGACCTTTACAGACCCTAGCTGCGCGTTGGGCAGCTGAGGTCCAGGATGGCACCGTGCGAAGCAGCGCCCCAGCTCTCTCTGTCCCCTCCTCGGGAGGCTCCCCTGGGAGTCCTGGTTGGCTCCTTGGGCCCCTGTCAGCGTCCTGGGCGCCCTGGGCCGCTCCGGGGCGGCTCTTGGGCCGCCGCCCTCCGCGGTCACCTGTTCTGTCGCCCCTGGCCCGGGCGCGGCGCGTGCAGCGGCCTGGCCGGCAGAGGGCCCTGTTGGTCCAGGAATCTGGCCCCCGCCGGCGCAGGGAGAGGCTGGCTGGGCCGAGGAGCCCTGCAGGTGTATCCTGTTCTCAAAGAAAATAAAATATTTTCATGGGAAACTTTCCCTTTGTTTTTCTTACTCCTCCTATCTTTTCTGTCTGTTCCTTTCTCCTGGGTTGTTCTCCAGGGTCAGCTCCATGTCTCCATTTCCCTGGGGTCCCCACCCTGGCCCTCTCTTGGCTCAGGCTATGGGTACGCCCCCCCCCTCCCGGCCTTGGGCTGGCACACCCCTGCCCGCCATCTGTGCAGCCCTGAGCCTCACCCCCCGGGGCAGGAGGGAGGGCCAGAGGATGGCCGTCTGGCCACAGGTCCACCATGAGTCACAGCCCTGTCCTCCAGCTGTGCCTTAATGTTGAGCTCAGCCAAGAGGCTCTGCTCACTAGGCTTCTGACACACCCTGGGCTTGTCTGGGCAGCAGGTTTGCTCTGGTTGGGATCTCAGACTCACAGGAGATGTGGGATGGGACCCTGGGCCTCTCTTTGAGCTGTGACTCTGGCTTGAGCTTTGCAGTTTTAGATGTACCTGTGTGTTACGGCTCCCTGGCAGAGGATAGTTCCTGGCCACTGGCTATGTGCAGGTGGTAGTGGCTTCCGTATCAATGTGTCTATCCTGCTCAGCCTCTCTGCCCAGCTGTGTGGCTTCAAAGGACTGCTCCAGGGAGGCTTCCTTAGTGCTGCTCATGAGTGCAGTCCTGGTGGCTGCCCTGTGATGGAGTCCACAGAGCAGATGTGCTGCCCTAGGGATGGCACAGAGTAGGGGGCACTAGGACCCTAATGGATGAAGAGTAGGTTCCTCCCTGAGCCTGGGGCCAGAGGAAGCTGGGGGCAGGTTAGGTGCCTTGAACCCTCCCTTGAATTGATTCCTAATATGTGGCTGCAGAAGTGAAGTTGGGGGTATAGGGGACAGTAGATACATGCTGTAGGCTCTTCTGTGTCCAGAAGTCCTAATATGTGCTATAAGCTGGTCTGTGTCCAGAAGTCCTGCTCTTGACCCAGGCCTCAAATACTGAAAAGCTACATAGGGCCTGAGCTAGAGGTGGAATCTTTAAGGAGTCTCCCTGTAGGTATGGGGTGTGCTGGGCATCCCTCCCCAGCTTGGGTTGGAGAGGGAGCAGGGAGAAGGAGCTGGAATCTAGGGCTCTCCTCTCCCTTCCCCCTCTCCAAAGCTCTGCCTGGCACGGAGGCTCCCAGGCAGGAACGCAGCTCCAGTTACAGCCCAGGAACCCGGAGAGGAGAGGCTGGCCCCGGGGAGGGTCACGTGGCCAGTGGGAGCCCTCCCTGCCCCCTCCCCGAGCTGCAACCCAACCTTAGGCTGCCCTTCCCTCCTTCAGGCCTCTGGCCACCCTCCTTCAGGACCCCTCCAGGGTGGCCACTGACTGTGCCGAAGGGGCTCCCCTCTTTATCTCCCTTGGCCCAGCTCTGCATCCCTGCCTGATTAGCAGGTGGCATTTCCATCTGGCTCTCCCAGGGCTGCCAACGTGCCTGTGCTTCTGGGCCTGGCTGCCCAACCCCAAGTTACAGACCCAAGTCCTCCCCTGGAGGCTGTGAGGGTGGGTTCCGAACTTTGACTCCCTTGCCCCTGCCTACCTCCCAGAGTTCTCAGGTGAGGGGATGAATCAGAAGGGCCCAGTGGGCTCCCCTGCTGGGCCATTCAGAAGGGTGCAGAGTCCAAGTCTGGAGGTCTTGAGGCTGCTCCTGGCAGGCCTGGGAAGCTCGCAGCCCTCTCCTTAGTGATACTGTGCATCAGTGAGCCAGCCCACCACAGTGCCCTCGGGAGGCATGAGACTTCCAGCTTGGCTTCTTAGAAGACTAGGAAGGTACATCTGAGGCCAGGTTTTGGGTTAGGCTGCTTGTATTCTGTATCACTTAGGAAACAATTTCAGGCTGCTTTGGGAGATGGGGTGGGAAGCTGGGCCCTGCCTCTCTTACCTGCTGCAGCCTCTGGGTGTGGGGGGGGTGCTATGTGGAAGCTGCAGGGCCTGACCCAGCCTGAAGGAGACCTCTCCCACCCAGCCCAGGCCTGATGTCCTCAGCTATGTCCCCCTGGCAGCCCAGACATCAGCATGGGGGAGGGGGGTGCTTGGAGCCAGCATGAGAGCAAGCTTTGGGTGCTTCAGGCTGTGTGCAGGGCTGAGGAGGTGTGAGACTTGCCGAAGTTGGGTCCAGTGTAATTCATGTCCTGTTTAATTCTTCCAACTAGGAGGCTTTGGTACATTCACAGCCATCGTTGTCTTCTTCCAGAACCTTGCCCTCTCCCCTGAAAACTAACCTCATTAAATACTTGGTCCTGCTCCCCTTCCCTCCAGCCTCCCAACCTCTCATCTGCTGTGTACTGGATTTTCCTGCTCTGGCACCTCCTGTAAGCAGAAGCACCCATGCCTTCCGAGTCTGGCTTCTCCCACCGGGTGGAGGCTGTCCACCTTGCAGCCTGACTGAGCTCCCCCTTTGCCGAATACTCCATGGGATGCACGGACAGGTGTTTCAGAACACCTACCAGCTCATGTGTAGTTGGGGTATTTCAAACAATGTTGCTGTGAACTTGGTGTGCGAGTGTCTCTTCTGTGAGCAGGCGTGTTTTTGGTTCTTTGGGGGTACATACCTAGAAGTGGAGCTGCAGGGCTTTGTGGGAATTCCGTGCTTAGCTGTTGGACAAGCTGCACATCGTTTTCCTGAGTGGCCATGCCATTTTGCATTCCCACCAGCAGTGCCCAAGTCTTGCAGCTTCCCACATCCCCACCAACACTTACTTTATATTTTCCTTATTCCAGCCACCCAAGCAGGTGTGAAGTGACATCTCTCTGCCATTCTGATTCACACTTACTAGGTGGCTAATGACGTTGAGCAACTTTGTGGCTTTTTGGCTCTGTGTATAATCTTCTTTAGAGAAGCATCTCTTCAGTTTCTTGCCCATTTTTGGTTGGCTGTTTGTCTTTTAGTTGTTGAATTGTAAGAACTCTTTACTTATTCTAGCTTGTCTTGTGATCCCTGAACAGCAGACCCTAGTCCCCAAGTGGGGACCTGTTCTGGGTGCTCAGGGGACTCAAAAGAGGAGGCTGCTGTTTCCTGCATTGATGCTGATGTCAGACACTTTAGAGTCAAATAGGGCAGGGGACGGCCCCATGCCTCATCCCTACCTGTCTGTGCACTGATCCTGGGGCCTGGCAGAGGATTCCAGGCCATGAGGCCAGGTCTGACAGCTGCTTGTCCAGGGTTTGCCCAGCTGGCCCCTGGAGAAGTGATAAGGGAGGGAGGAGTCCCAAGGCAGGAGGGGGCCTGAAGGTGCATGGTACTGTACAAAAAGTCTGGTGCGAGTAGATGGCACCTGAGAGGGGCCAGCAGCAGAGGTGTGTCCGGGTCTGGGGTCCTGCTGTGAGCAGAGTGGGCAGGAGCCAGGAAAGTCGGGGGTTGGGCCAGACTGGAAGACCAGGCCTGATTAGGGGTGGCTGTTACAGTTGTGGGCAGGTGCTTTTCATGGAGACCCCCAGGTCAGGACACCCGAGGGAGAATTAAGGAACTGAGAATGAGAGAAGGATCCAGGCTGTGGTGCCAGTCACAGGGAGACTGGGCTGGCCACTTAGAAGGGGCCCTTAAGGTGAGGCTGAGGCAGTGGGCATGAGAGAGACCAGGGATCTGGCCAAAGAGGAGATGGGTGTGGGCCGACATCTATCCTTGAACCTCTGTGGCTATCAGAAGGACTGAGGTGCCCAGCTTCCCCTCTGTGCCCATGTGAACAGGTATGGGATGGCAGGTGGGAGGATCCCCTGTGTGGACCCTTCCTCCCTCTCTGCACTGGACAGGGGACCTTACACCCTCCATCCAGCCTCAGGCTCTGCTGTGTCTGTCCCAGGGATAGGTTTGGGGCTCCTCCTTGGCCCCCTTTGTGGGCCAGGACTAGACCACTGATTGGGGGTCCTGACGCTCCCTGGAGCTCCCTCAAGGAGAGTAGTGTGGGGCATCCCCGTGGTGGATGTGAGGTGAGGCGGAAGTGTCTGCCACCTGGTCCCCCTCAGCTGTGTAAGCAGATGTCCTGCCGTCTGGACGGGGAGTCAGCTGCCTAATCCCATTCCCAGCCTTGCCACAGGTGCTCCCTCTTGCTGCGCCCTGGGCAGGACCTGATGGGTGCCAGGCAATGCCCAGGCGCTCCAAGGCCAGGGGCCACGCCTCTTGGCACCGCCTACCCCCTCCTTGGGGCCTGGCCATCACAGGAGAGGCATGAGGGTAAGTTTTACCCTAGGAAAGAATGCACAAGTACAGATTCTTCCCGGGAGGCCCTGGACTCCAGGAGGGAGATGAGCTGATAAGCCGTGGGTGGAGGGGGAGTGAGGACTGCCTGGCTCCTCCTGCTGGCTGCAGAAAAATGACACCTGTTGACAGGCCTCCTGCACTCGCCCCTCTTAATCTCAGCCTGCTGGGCACCCGGCTCCCTTTGTGCATTGTGCTGGGTGGTGCGGGGGTGCCCTGCTGGTGCCCGGCAGGCTGCAGACATAGGCCCAGGCGCAGTTGTCTGGGACCAGGAGGCTCCTAGCATGAGCCTTTAGGTGATGGTGGGTGAAGCCAGGCCCCCTGGACCACAGGAAGCAGGCAGCTCAGGGAGGCCCTTCTGACCGTCCAGCTCTCCGAGGAGTCAGGGTGAAGTTGCTGTGTGCCCGTCCAGCCCTCTCCTGCCACCTGAGGGCCTCACCTACATTGCCTTCTCCTCCACAAAGCCCTGAAATGGCTCATCTTTCCCTGGTGGCTAAACCTGGGGCAAGTAGGAGGGACGATCTGGGTCTTCTCTGAGTGCACAGTCCCCTGCCCCAAGGCTTCTGCCAGCCTAAGGCCCAGGGGGGGTCCCTCTGCCACCACATGGGGTCCCTGGCACTTATTCATCAGGCCTCTAGCCTAGCCCACTGCCCTGGCTGGGCCCTGACGTCAGCTGAGCTGTCTACACCTGCTGGTTATGGCTTTGTGGAAGTTTGGCTGCCTACTGTGAGCCCCCAGCTGCCAGGCTACCCGACATTCTGGTGCCTGGACAGCGGACCAGGTGTAGCGCACCTCAGACCACCATGAGGGTAGGGCCTGTGTGTGTGGATGGCCACACATGAGCAGCCATCCTCAGCATGGCCCATCTGGGGCTGACAATCCCCTGGTTTTCCTGTGAGGTTAATCTGAAAGTGCATCTGTTGGCCAGGCCTGGCCCAGTGGCAGGTGTCTGGGGACAGCCTCACTGTACCCACCGGTCTGGGTGGCACAGGGCTACCCCTGCTCTGGGCCCCACGGGCTACCCCTCCCTGCAAGGGCCCTGCTGGCCCAGTGCCGTTGCCCGCAGGAGGAAACCCCGCTGCCCAGCTGGCAGCTCCAGTGCCTTGGGCCCAGCAGCCGGACGAGGTGAGGGAGAGGCTAGCCACAAGCCGAGTTTGCTTTCCTCCACAGTGCTGAGGCTGGAGCCACCAGGGGAAGTGGGCAGGAGGCCTGCCCCACGGACTGAGACGCTGCCAGACTCCTGGGCCCCAGAGCATCAGGACCTGCTCTGTCCTGGCAGATGGGAACAATGGCGGCTGAAGCCCCAGGTCACAGCCCTGGCACTGAGCTAGGCCTGTGGAGGAAAGCCAGCTCTATGGAGGAAGTGATGCACAGGGGTTCCCACTGTTGCCCCTGCCCTTCCTGTGCCCCTACTGAGAGCTCCCAGGGGGCTCCTCCAGGAAGCCTGTACTCCCTTCTTCTCCACAGGAGTCCTGTCCTCAGCCTGGGGCCCCAGGGGCTCATACTGAGGAAGGACAAGGCCATTTCTATTAGGATCCAGGATATTGGGTCAGCTGAGTAGTGGCTGAGGTGTTAGGGTCATGGTGGAGTACTGCAGGTCCTACGACTGTCTAGGTGACCCCCAGGAACCAGAACCCCCATGTAGGGAAGGAAGAAGTCTGGGCTGCATAGGAGCCCCCCTGGCCGCCGGCGATCAGTGCTCCCTCTGTGGCATTGTGGCATGTGTCCCCAGCATGGACACCAGTGTCATGGCTGCCTCACGGGGTGCAGACGAGCTTAGGTTGAAGCTGGGTACAGCAGGGTTGAATTGCAGACTGTGGGGAGGAGGGAGGGTTCAGGAGGAGGGAGGTTCCAGCCCCATTTTCTCAGTGCTGGAATTTGTTTTGATTTTGTTTCACATAGAAATTAAATGCTGTCTGGACGGGCTGAGGTTCACGGGCGGGGCTCTGTGGCTTCTGGGACTGCAGCCTTGGCTTTGCTGCCCTGAGAGAGAGCTGGGTTCCTGGGCAGGGTGGCTGTCAGGGTGGCCGGCTGGCTGGGAGGAGAGAGGGCTGTCAGGGGCAGTGGTGGGCCCCTAGCGAGAGTGGAAAGAACTCTTGGCTCAGGTGATGGGGCGGACACGCTGCCAGCCTGGGCAGCCTGTGGAGGGACCTGGCTTGCCAACTCTCACCTGAGGACAAGGATCACCTGGCTGTGAGATGGGCAGCATAGTGGTCTCTGGCCTCACCCCAGATGCTGGGGTGAGGTGGGGGCATCCTCACACTTGCCTCTCGCTGCCCTGAGCTTCTGCAGGCTGTGTGGGTGGTGGGCTCGCGGCCACCTGTCTTTCAGCTCTGGCCTTGCTGCTCTGGCCAGCCTCCAGGCTCAGGGAAGCAGTCCTGTGACTCTTCCAGTCTTCACCTCCCACAGCTGGAGGCCTGTGCTGCCCTGGGACTTTGTGGGGTGGAACTGTCACGCGTGCTGTCTCAGAGGCAGTCCTGACCACATGACCACTGCCTGCTGTGCCAAAGCAGCTTCCTACGGGCTGGAAGGCGTCACATCTTCCATGGTGGCAACTTGAGTGACAGGGAAGGGATGGGAGGACCCTGCAGGGACTCTGCGCTGGGAGAGCAGTCTTGGAGGGCTGCAGTGGACTCCACGGAGGAGCTGATGCCAGGCTGGCTGCTCGCTCTCCGTGGGCTTTGCAGCCCTAGCCACATCATGTTAGCCCCAGTGTCCTGCTTCTGGGGAGCTGACAACGTTCCCAGCGGACCCGGTACTCAGGGTGGCATGAAGATGCGTGGGGTCCTTTGCATAGACACCTTCCTTGCTGCAGTGAGAGCCACTCAACTCAGAGTCCCCTCAAAATGAGTTAGTCTGCACCCTGTGAACATCTGTGTGTGCACAGGTGAATGCGTGGGAGTCTGCTTTATATGTGTACACACGTGCATGTTTGTGCATGAGTATTATGTTTGTGTTTATGGCATGTGTACACGTGTGTGTATTTCATTGTGTGGTTTGAATGGCCTGTGCGTTCATGCAGGAGTGCATTGTGTATATGTGTGTGTGGGTGTGAGTTGTGTGGTGGGTGGGCGTGTGGATGTGAGTGTGCATGTGTGTGTGTGTGTGTGTGAGCATGTGGGGAGATGTTATGGCATCTCTGTGTGTGTGTGTTTATGGGTATGCATGTGTGTGCATTGTAAATGTGTCTGTAGATGATGTCTGTGGGCATGTCTGTGAGTGTGTGTGAGTCTGTGCAGTGTGCACGTAGGGATGTGTTATGGTGTCTCTGTGTGTGTGTTTATGGGTATGCATTTGTGTGCATTGCAAGTGTGTGTGTCTGAGGGGAGATGCCTGGGTGTGTCTTGGGAGATGTCTGTGAGTGTATGTGAGTCTGTGTGTGCAGGTGAGGATGTGTTATGGTGTCTCTGTGTGTGTGTTTATGGGTATACATGCATGTGCATTGTAAGTGTGTATGTAGGGGGATGTCTGTGGGCATGTCTGTGAGACTCTGTGTGTGCAGTGTGCACGTGGGGATGTGTTATGGTGTCTCCATGTGTGTGTGTTTATGGGTATGTATGCATGTGCATTGCAAGTGTGTGTGCCTGTGATTGTGTGCATTTGTACACATGTGTGAACTGAATCTGTCTGGGAGCTGAGGAGCTGGAGAGGAGCTGAGAGCTGTGAAAAATGCCAACCCTGCAGGGAAAGTGAGTTTGCTGTGAGCTGGCTCCCAGCTGCTGTGGGTGGGAGGACTTGGGGGATACCTCAGTGGCTGTGGGGCTCAGACAGCGTGCCTCGCCTTGGTCTTGGGTGCTCTTGGCATGGGACTGGCATGGCTGGGGGAGCCTGGCTGGCCCCCATGCTAAGAGGTTCTTTCTGAAGTCTGCATGAGCACCCCATGTCTGCTGTAACAAGTCGCCACATCTTCAAGCAAGGAGGGTTTACATTGTTGAGCCTGGAGGCGAGGCCTGAAGTCTGGGGCTGGGATCCTCTTATCCCGCTAGCTTTGTCATGCTGGGTCCTTGGTGTCCTGGGTTGTGGCTGCATCTGCCCAACCCCTGACTCTGTCTGCACATGGCTTCTTTGTCCTGTACTCCTCTTTTCTTACAGGGACACCCTTCACTGGCTCTGGCCCTACCCAGTGACCCTGTTTTGAGATTCCCACTTTCCCTATATCCTCAAGGATTCTCATTCAAAGGAGGCTCCTCCCTGAGGCCCAGTGTGGACACAGCTTTGTGGGAATGCAGTTTGACTCACTGTGGTGTCGGTATCCTCTGCTAACAGTTTGTTAGGCATCCGGCACAGGGTTAGAAGGCATGCCCAGCAGTGTGGCTGCAACCTCAGAGATGACCGCCCCAGACGAGTCACCAGCACCCTGTACCACAGAGGCCAGTGACAACACCAGAAAAACAAATTAAGGAAAGAAAGGTGGGGCTGGAGCGGTGGCTCAGGGGTTTTGGCGCTTGCCTGGCATGCACATGTACATGGGTTCAAATCCCAGCACACATACACAACAAAGTGTCAGAGCAATGAAAGCTACATGAAAAACTAAATAAAATTGGTTCTTTCTCTCTCTCTCACTGTCCCTCTCTCTCTTAAAAAAAAAGGGGAAAGACAAGAAAAGCAGATAAGTCTGGGATATCTGTGAAGAGAGGAAACACCAAACAGAACTAGCAGGGAAAGTGGCAGTGAATCAGAAGCTGCTGAAGGAAACAGGCAGACGAGGAGAGTGGTCAGAAGAATTGTCCTGAGTGCTGCGTGGAGAGGCAAGCAGATGGGAGGACAGGGTGAGCCTCCTGCACGCAGGTCGTGGGACAAGGCTGGGCTAATGTTCAAGGAAAGGACAAGAGATTTCTGAAGCTGAATAAAGCTATCAAGAACATTCAAGAAGGGCTGGAGTGGTGGCTCAGCAGTTTCAGCGCTTGCCTGGCAAGCATGAGGACCCGGGTTCAAACTCCAGCACCACGTACACAACTAAGTCTTGGAGCAACTGAGGCCATGTAAAAAACTAAACAAAGTTGTTTCTCTCTTTCTCGATCTCTCTCACTGTCCCTCTCTCTTAAAAAAAAAAAAACCATTCAAGAAGCCTGGTATCAGGGCTGGAGCGGTGGCTGGGTGGTTGCCTGGCATGTGCAAGTACGCGGGTTCAAACCCCAACACCCACGTACACAACTAAGTGTCAGAGCAATGAAAGCCATGTGAAAAACTCAATAAAAGTTGATTCTCAATATCTCTGTCTCTCTCTCTCTCTCTCTCTCTTTCACTGTACTTTTCTCTTTATTTAAAAAAAAACAAGAAGCCCAGTGTCCTCCAACTGCACAGAAATGTCACACATTAGAATCACAGCCACCAGGGACAAACCCCACAAGAGGGTGGTGTTGCTGGGAGCCAGGCTGACGCTAGCTTTAGAAGGTGGGAGGTGGGTGTCTGCCAGGGTGCCAGGCGAGACAGCGCTGACCAGCAGCCTTGATGGGCCCAAGGTGGGACTAAAATGCCAAGGAGCATTGCAGACTGGGGCAGGGGTGTCCATGGTGACCCAGACAGGGAAGGCGAGAAGCACTGCCAGACACGGGCAAGTGACACACTCCTGTTGGTGTTGAGGACAGCTGAGGAAACAAGGGGATTAGGAACATCTTGGAAGATGCCCTTCAGGACATAAGGGTGTGGAACTGGAGAGATAGGGAGAAAACACACCAAATCAGGGACTCAGGCAAAGAGGGAGCTAGAAAGAAGAGGAAGGGCTGGATGGTGACTCAGGTTCCACATGGCAACCTGAACTTTGGAATCAGGCTCTGTATGGTGACTGAATTCCATGACCCAGGCTCTGTATGCTGTCCTGGTGCTGGGACTCAGGCTCTGTGTGGTACCCTAGGTCTGGGACTGGGGCTGTGTATTATCCTGGGACATGGGTTCTGTGTGCTTGGTCCTGCGTCTGGGACTGGGGCTGAGTGTGCTGCTCTGGTGCTGGGACTCAGGCTCTGTGTGATACTTTGGGTCTGGGCCTGGGGCTGTGTATTATCCTGGGACATGGGCTGTGTGTGCTTGGTCCTGGGTCTGGAACTAGGGCTGTGTGTGCTGCCCTGGTGCTGAGACTCAGGCTCTGTGTGATACTTTGGGTCTGGGCCTGGGGCTGTGTATTATCCTGGGAC